>JAXBDA010000466.1:0-85049 GCA_036023075.1 Gaultheria prostrata
CGAATCCTCGCGGTGGACCTTAAAAACACGTTTTGAACACATCTAACGGCTCGGATCGTCGAGATTTGATCCAGAACCATGAGGTCCGGATTCCGGACGTCCGGATGTGAAGTAAATTGTATATATATATGTATAATATATATTAATGTTATACGGTCCGGTTCGGTTCTAACCGTGGTTCTTAAATTGAGAACCAGTAATCGAACCACAATTACCAGTTCTTAATTTTTTAGAACCATAACCAGACCCATGAACCGTAGATCCTAACAAAAAATAAGCCGGTTCGGTCTGGATCGGATCGGTTAGACGGTTACATCGGTTTTCTTGTGCACCCTATTTATACCCTTGTTTGTAAATGGAACCAACGCCTCCAAACATAAACAACTTATTAAAAAAAAACAACAACTAATCAACGACGGTTTGTTCTGTTTTTCGACTTGTTTTTTGGTTAGTTTTAGGTTTTTTTGATAGATTTAGGTTAATTTTATTTTGATCTGTGTTTGTACTGTGCTGGTTTGATTTAATGAAATTCAAACTCTTCATCCAAAAAAAAAAAAAAACAACAACGAATCAACTGAGGAGAATGCTACAATACACACCCCTACATATGAGATTTTGTGAATCAAAATATGAGATTTTGTGGCTCAAATATGAGATTATTCCATATGAGATTGTGTGACTCAAAATATGAGATTTTGTGGCTCAAATATGAGATTGCGTACGGTATGTTCCCCTTTGACAAATGGACGGCCGAGATTGCGCCACATATGCAAAAAAATCGATCTCATATAGAGGGCCACAAAATCTCATATGACGGTTTTGTCCTGTAGTGGGAATGTGATACATATCGCGTATATATATATTGATGTGACATGTCTCATATAACGTGCCACTAAATCTCATATTTGGTGCCACTAAATATCATATTTGGCCCATATGAGATTTTGTGGCACAAATATGAGATTTTGTGACTTATATATATTGATATGACATGTCTCATATAACGTGCCACTAAATCTCTTTTTTGATCCCTATGAGATTTTGTGGCACAAATATGAGATTTTGTGACTTATATGAGATTTTGTAACTGGCCATATGAGGGTGCATAAGGTGCCACAAAATCTCATATTTGACCATATGAGATTTTGTGGACTTAAATATGAGATTTTCTGGACTTATATGAGATTTTCTGACTACCCGTATGAGGGTGCATACTGCACGCCTTTTCATACCTTTAGCCACAAAATCTCATATTTTGAGTCACAAAATCTCATATGGAATAATTTGTAGGGGTACATGTGTATTGTAGCATGACTCGTGAAATTAATTACTACATGAGGATCAGTACTGTTCTATCTGGTCTAACTTAGGAAGATCCCGCTTGACAAAATACTACAACCGGATCATTAGAGCAACTGTTAATCAAGGTCAAAAATCAAAATACTTAAAACACAGTGTCATATGTACAACTATTCATGGAGGGATGGTTTATGTGTTTTACGATATCCATGCATGTTTCGTCTGTGAAACGGAAAGGATCGATCAAGTGAAATCTATTCATGATAAATAAACATAAACATCGTAATCGATGAGTTACAATAAGAAAAACAAGTTAGTCAAGTCACGATTTACGCTACTACCCACTTTTGGTTTGTGCAGATATAATAGTATTTATGTGTTAAACTGGTTAATATGGATAGCCGAGATGTTATTTTCATCGATCCCGTGCTACATTGGCTGTTTCATTTTTTTAAGCTCCAAAGTCTTAAACAACGTGATTGAATTAGCGGAGGAAGTAATTTTCAATAAAACACATGTCTTGACTCTGTTATAATTGTTATAGTATGGCTAGAAGAAGCACGTTTTTTGATTGAGACAGTACGCCATATTCTTCTTGTGATTATAAAAGTGGCACTTATCTGGTTTATATGTCATGAATGATAACTTCAGTAGGGGACTGAGTGATTATTCAGTGTTCCTAGAACAACAGTGCATCATGCGGTGCTCTTGAGTCCTTTAATATTACGAGACATTTGTGTGGCGTCCATATACTTAGTCTCGGGAGTATGCAGTGGTACAGGCTCCTAAGCATAACTTGGCGGTGCTCCAAGAGAAAGTAACAATTTTTCGAAAGGTGGATAGTATACTTGCTCTCGCGGTGGTTTGGGTTACTCTTTCTCCTTTCCTCAGGTTATCTTGTTGGGCTGGGCTTGTGGTTTCTAATTGTGTCTTTCGTTTGGGCATCTCTCTTTCGCCTCTTTTGCTTTCGTATTCATCTTTTTTTATCGTTGTAATCTTTGGTTCAAGTTACTAAAAATTTCTTTTGCCTAACAAAAAAAAAAAAAATTCATTTATAACGAAATCAAGTCTTTCTATAGGCTTATGCCCAAAGCTTTCGAAACATTCAAGACGTTACATTTTCATGAGCAAGTTTCAACTAGAATCTAGCTAGAAGTGAACTCTCGAGTATAAAAGGGAATGGCGTTAAACCATTAGGATATCTGGTCAATATCCCCAACCTTATTATTCCACATCCTCTATGTCTTTTAACCGTCCTCAAGTACGGACATGTTCAGATGTATCGACAAGAAAACATATTTTTTCTTTCGACCTTATTGAACAAGTTAATGAAAATCCATGATTCTATTTAACACAACAATGTAAAATATCCCAAGAGAAATAAAACAGTTAAACACTACTACAATAAACGTAAAAGATCACAGGTTTTATCCGTAATTGTTATAATTTAATCACAGTTTTAAAACCGTGGTTGATGGAGCCGTTATTAAAAGTCACGTTGATTTGACAACAGTTTTTAATAGTTCTTAAAAGTATGTCCAAACTGTTATTGAAATCTATAACCCGTGCTAATAAATGAGGTACAATCACTGGTTGCATGGAAAAACGTGATTAAAACCATTATACTGTAAACCGTAATTGAATCAATAATATTATCACGGTTTGAACATAAAACTGTGATAAAATTAGTTTTAAGATCACGGTTTGGACAAATAACTTGAATTAATTATACCATCACGGTATGGACGTAAAATTGTGTACTATGTATTTAACGTGCCACGTGGCATCATCTCCACAACCTTCCAATTCTTATCCCAACATGCATTTGCTAAGAATTGAACCCCCAACCTCTCAATTCTTATCCTAACACTCAACTACCGGGCTACCAAATCTTTATGTCACATTTCCAAAAAAGTATGTATGTGTTACTCCCTCCGTCCCTTTTTAAATGATCCGCTTGAGAAACGTGTATTTTTGTAGACGTTAAAAAAGTCACATTCTTAGAACGTTTTTAATTTTTTTTTTGCACCAAATTAAAGTACTCAATGAGCACTTTAATTCGGTATAAAAAAAATTAGAAAATTATATCGAGAAATATGTTTTTTAGGAGTTTGAAATTGCATGTATTCCTGTATGGATTATTTAAAAAGGGATGGAGGGATGATCTTTTTACTTATTCCCTCTTATATTACAACAAATATGTAATATATTTTACATGAAACATATATTACATTTATTTTTTATAATATATTATATTATTCTATCTTATTTTATAGAAATTATACAATTTACGATGTAAATTTGGTCGCCGTAGACTAACCTTTGGCAACAAATAGTAATTTGGTAGACGAATACACTAACAAAAAATTAGTTAGTGACATGTTTTCTCCTTGGCGACTAGCATTTTTGGTCGCCATTATGTCTCGGCTAGATTTCTACTTGGCGCCGGATAATCTTTCGGAGCTAAACATTCCCAAACTAAGCTCATATTTTGGTCGACAAAGGCATTGCAGAAGGCGACAAAATTAAAAAACCTAAAATAAACAATAAAGTATTTACTAGTCCATCACATGACTTGTAATTGAAGTGTGGTTAAAATATGCAAACACATTTTAACATGGTCGGAAAAACTGTGATAAAAAAGTTTTTCTTATCACGGTTGTAACAAAGTGGTTAAAATAATCACATTTTATCACAGTTTGTAACAAAACGTGGTGAAAATCAACACATTTTATCTCACTTGTAATTGAAGTGTGGTTAATAAGCAAAAACACATTTTATCACGGCTGTAAAAAATGTGATAAAAATATTTTTTTATCACGATTGTAACACAGCGTGGTGAAAATAAATACTTTTTATTACGGTTGTAACAAAGCGTGGTGAAAATAAACACATTTTATCACACTTATAACAACGCGTGGTAAAAATAAACACATTTTATCATACTTGTAGGAAAATGTGATTAAATAAAGCAATTATAATCACAGTTCTTTAAAAAAAGCAATTATAATCAAAGTGATATTAAAAACTCACATTGCATTTCTTTATCACGGTTTCATCAAAGCCGTAATCTTTCAAATTTTCTTAGTGTGATCTTTATTAATTATTCTAGTAGTGAAAGTAAATATGTGAACCAGATAGTGTATGTTTCACCTTAGATGGATTATGGACTAAATTTACGGAATCCTCAATGTTTTATTTTTTTATCGGTAATAAAAATTTATTAGAAACTCGACAAAGTGTACATTGAGAGAGAAAAGCTAAATACAAAACACGAAGCAAAGTACAGGGCTAATCAGCGAAATGCTGAAAAAGGAAAAAGGAAAACAAACAAAAGAAAGGAAAATGCAAATACGAACCCAGCAGGACAAAAGGCCGTGAATAGCAACTAGGAAAGAATAAACTCTCCAACAAATGCCACATTGCCACTGCTAATCCAAACTCCAGAATTACCCCAAAATGCCAAACCCACCGGTTGGAGCCTTTTGTATGGTCCTCACAAATCCGGAAATTTTGAATGCTCTACCAAGGATGCATCAAAGCTGAGCTCATTCTCTCACTCTCATAACCAAATATTTTATTAAACTCATCCCGAATTCAATCCAACAGCCTTGCTCTTGGTTGATCAGTACCCGTTGCGGCATCTTCGGACACCCTTAGTCACGCCTTGCATAGTGTCTCTTCTTTGTCCTTCGTCCACTTCGAAATTCTTACGTTCGGTATTTCTCTTTTGCTTTTAGGGCGTTGGTGAATCAGCAATTTGGGAACGTTAATGAGATTAAAATTTTGCTCTGAACCGAATTGGCTGAGTGGAGTGAAGTGGCATTGTGTATTCACAAAATATTGAGCAAATAATTCCGCCTCAAAATAATTGAATTGGTGGTTCGGTCGATTAATTGTGTATGTTTGGAGGTGTTGGTTCCATTTACAAAGGAAGGTATAAAGCACTCTAGCTACAAAAATACAACTATTAAGTGTAATGAATCAGTAACTCCGCAGGAAGAACGAACAGTGTGCTTTATTCCCTCGTTTATATGCCTCACATGCCACCAAGCTAAGCTCACATATATGCTTGACAAAACAGTAATAGAAACATTGAGGCATTATAGCTGGGTAAAACAAGCATCGTCATCATCATCATGTAGCAAAACCACAATCAACAGCAGCATCACCGATTTTGCTTCACAAAACAGCACATGCATAATAACAATAACAAGGCATGCAGGCATAACATGAGCCCGGGTGATCACCCCACCCATGATTTTATTTTCTACACCCCACCGACGATTCGATTATTTACTAGAATTGTACTAATAGTTTTCATCTTTTGAGCTTAACGAGATTATGAAAGCTGTTCGAATTTGATTTGCTTACGTAACAAACCGATCTTCAAAGAGAAAGCACGAGCTCATATTTGAGCAAGTTTCTTCATCGGTCTTAAGTTGGTCAGTGAATTATATTAATTACTACTAGAGGATCAGTGCTGTTCTATCTGCTCAAACTTAGGAACATCCCAGTTGACAAAATACTACAACCGGATCATTAGAGCAACTGTAAATCAAGGTCAAAAATCAAAAAACTTAAAACACAGTCATACAACTATTCATGAAGGGATGATTTATGTTTTTTACGATATTCATCAATGTTTTAAATCTCGGTATCCGGATACGTCACGGTATCGGTGATACGGCCAAATATCGGCCTGTATCGAACGATATATCTGTCAATATCCATATCGGTCCCTTGAAAAACAGCTACATATCAGCCGATACCTCGCGTATCGGCCAATATTTAAATCCTTAGTATCCGTGCATGTTCCGTATGTGAAACGGAAAGGATCAAATGAAATGCTCCTATTATTTATTTATTTATTTTTATAAACAGTCTATTCATTCATATTAAAAGCCCGAAGGTTATACAGATTTCATCAAAAAAATACAGGAAAGAGCCAAACACTATCAAATCCTAGACACAGGGCACCTACTGCAAATGCAGGCCCGATGAAAAGAAGATACTTAAAAATCCGTCACAAATAAAACAGTGGAGAGTCTAACAGGACACCCAACTAAAATCCTAAACTAAGCGCAGGAGAAATCTGGAACTCGGAACTACAACCCCTATGCCACACTAGCTGATTGTGGCCAGATATACAGACATGCAACCACAAACACAGGATACCACAAATACTCCTATTCATGAAAAGACATAAACATCGTAATTGGTGAGTTAAAATAAGAAAAACAAGTTAGTCAAGTTACGATTTAAGCTACCATGCATGCACTTTTGAATTGTGAGCAGATATTATATTCAGTATTTGTCAAACTGGTTAATATGGATGGCCGAGGTGTTATTTTCATCGATTCCGTGTTACATTGGCTGTTTCATTTTTTATAAGCTTAAAGTCTTAAACAACGTGATTGAATTAGCTGTGGAAGTAATTTTCAATAAAACACATGTCTTGACTCATGATGTAATTGTTACTAACTCTATATTATGGCTAGATGAAGCACGTGTTTGATTGAGACAGTACTCTATATTGCTTGGTGATTATAAAAGTGGCACTTGTCTGGTTGATATGTCATGAATGACAACTTCGATCAGTAGGGGAAAAGGAGAGTGATTATTCACTATTCGTAAAGCACCACCGGGACACAATGTTTTGAAACCCGAATCGGAGAACGAACCGGAAAAGGGACTGGACGGATGTGTTAGCGGTCGAACCGCAGTTGAATTGCTATTAAACCGTAATGTCATAAATATACATAAATATAATAATATATGAATATCCTTCAATATTTGGGGTTGAAAAGAGTTCAGTATAAGTACTTCCTCCGTCCTAATTTGTTTGCTCATTACGAAAATACGTACGTGCAATTTTCAAACTAAAAAATAATGTACTCGCAAAAATAATTTTCTAATCAATGTGGATCTTGTTCGGTGGATCTCATTGAAAACTTTAATACGCTGCAAAAAAAATTCAAAAATTAATTACATAAATACATTAATTTGTAATTTAAAAATTACATGTAGTTTCATAGTGAGCAAATAAATTATGAGAGAAGGAGTAATATTTTTCTGCTGTCCCACATCGGTTGAATAGGGACTTCAGCTTCTCTTTTGCTTCTTTAAAGTGCTGGCTGAGCTACGAAAATAGCTGTGGACCACATAAATGGCTTAGGGTGGGGCTATTAACATTCCAATTTCCACTACATACATCCCTATTGCTACATACAGCTCGGGGTGACGTGGCACATTTGCGTTTTTGCTACACGTATCCCGGCAAATTTCCCAAATTGCCCTTTTATCATTTTTTCCCCAAATTTCAAACAAAACTCTCCCTCTCCGTCTCCGTCTCCCTCTCCCCTCCACCTTCAGTTCGTCCCTGCACACAGTCACCACCACCGACGCTCCACACCACAACCTACGCTCCACACCGATCGGCAACCACCTTCTCCTCCATGGAAGTGGAGAGTGAGCTTGGAATTCTGGAGATGAAGATTTTCGACCAAAAAATGAGCCAAGAGTTAACCCACTAATTTGTAGGAGAGATCTGCGTTCGCTTTGTTTTCGGTAGCACAGTCCCGAAAAACGTCAATATTTTCGGTAATTAACTACCGATTTTGTACAACAAATTGGGTAGTTAAAGCCCGAAATATATCATAACTTTCGGAAGATAATATCTGAACCTTGTTTCGACTTATAATTGCCGACAAAGTTTACGTTTTTCGGGAATTGTTTACCGAATATGGTAAAGACATTTGTCAAAACATGGTTCGGATATTATCTTCTGAAAGTTATGTTATATTTCGGGCTTTAAGTACCGAATTTGTTGTATAAAATCGGTAGTTAATTACCGAAAATATTGACGTTTTTCGGGACTGTGCTACCGAAAACAAAGCGAATGCAGATCTCTCCTACAAATTAGTGGGTTAACTCTTGGCTCATTTTTTGGTCGAAAATCTTCATCTCCAGAATTCCAAGCTCACTCTCCACTTCCATGGAGGAGAAGGTGGTTGCCGATCGGTGTGGAGCGTAGGTGGTGGTGTGGAGCGTCGGTGGAGGAAGAAGGAGGGAGGCTGGGATGTATGTAGTAAGAAAAGAAGAAAGTTTTGAGGCATGGGTTGGTATGAAGTAATTGGAGGGGTTAAATGGACTTTTTGTGAAGAATATTAGGGGCAAAATAGTCTCTTGGTGAGGCACTTTTTGGCATTTATTTTGGCTGGGATGTATGTAGCCAAAAAAGGGATGCATATAGACCCACCCATGGCTTAAAACATGTGGTTCCACTCCCAACGCGTCAGCTGATGGGAGCACATTGGCCAGACATAAAGTTAAAATTTCCGATCCGGTTCAACTGCTTCCGATTTTCCGTTTCAACGATTCAACCATTTATATTGGACGGTTTTTGCTCTTTAGACCGGTTCTGACTTAAAAGCGGTTTTTAGATATGTTCGGACCGGTCAACGAGTCAATCGGTCGAACCGGCCGATCCGGTCCGATTTTTAAAATATTGCCGTGACATATGTTCTTGAGTCCTTTAGTATTACCACATATTTGTGTGGCGTTCATATAAGAGTATGCGGTGATAGAGACTCTTAAGCATAATTTGGCGGTTCTCCAAGAGCAAGTAACAATTTTTCGAAAAGTAGAAAGTATACTTGCTCTCAAAGTGGTTTCGGTTACTCTTTTTCCTTTCTCTGTGTTATCTTGTTGGGCTAGGCTAGTAGTCTCTAATTGTGTCCTTTGTTTGGGCATATCTCTTTTCCCTTTCGCCTTCATCCTTTTTCAGGTAGCAGATCCGCTGTTCCAAATTTCGTGTCTCAACTCCGTGTCCCATGCATCCGAGCCGTCCATCCGAACAATTGAGTGCTCAAATTCCATCTCACACCAAACAAATTTGAGCCATCCATATTCATTTGCGAATCCGAGCCTTCACTTGCTCAATTGAACGACTCGGATGGACGGGATATGGAGTTGAGACAGGGTTTTCGGGACAGCAGATCCACTTTCCCATTGTCATTCCCTTTATATCGTTGTAATATCTTCTTCGAGTTACAAATTTCCTTAGCCAAGAAAAAAAAAAGTTCATTTATTAAACGAAATCAAGTCTTTCACTCGGCTTAAGCCAAAAACTTTCGAAATATTCAAGATATATATTTTTTCGGGGGTAATTAATATTCAAGATATTACATTTCATAGTAATCGTCGATTTCGTACATTTTTCATGAACAAGTTTCAACTAGAATCTAGAAGTGAACACTCTTATATAAAAGGGAATAGTGTCAAACCATTAGGATACCTGATCAATATCTCCCAACCTTACTATTCCACATCCTCTCTGTCTTTTAACTGTCCTCAAGTACGGACATGTTCTGATGTATTGACAAGAAAAAATATTTTTTCTTTTGACTTTACTTAACAAGTTAATCAAAATCCATGATTCTATTTAACACATGAATGTAAAATATCCCAACACGAATAAAACAACTTAAAAGTAAATATGTAAACAAGATAGTGTGTGTTTCACCTTAGATGGATCATGGACTAAATTTATGGAATTCCCACCGGTTGGAGCCCTCTGTATGGTCCTCACAAATCCGGAAATTTTGAAAGCTCTACCAACGATGCATCAAAGCCAAGCTCATTCTCTTACTCTCATAAACAATTGATTGATTAAACTCATCCAGAGTTCAATCCAACATCCTTGCTCTTGGTTGATCGGTACCCGTTACAACATCTTCAGAGAGACCCTTAGCCACACCTTGCATAGTGTCTCGTCTTTGTCCTTCATCCACTTCGAAATTCGTACCTTCAGTATTTTTCTTTTGCTTTTAGGGCGTTGGTGAATCAATAATTTGGGAAGGTTGAAAATTGAGATTGCTCTGAATCGAATTCGTTGGGTGGAGCGAAGGGCAATGTGTATTCACAAAATATTGAGCAAATAATTCCGCATCAAAAGAATTGAAATGAGTCACAAAATCTCATATGGAATAATCTCATATTTGAGCCACAAAATCTCATATTTTAAGTCACAAAATCTCATATGTAGGGGTGTGTATTGTAGCATTCTCCTAATTTCACCGATTAACTTAAGACCGATCAACAAACTAACTTACTCAAGTATGAGCTCGTTCTTCCTCGTTGAAGATGTGTTTGTTATGTAGGAAAATTAATCAAGTTCGAACAGTTTTTAGAACCTCGTTATGCTCAAGAGCCTCTACCACTGAATACTCCCGGGACTAAGTATATGGACGCCACACAAATGTCTTGTAATACTAAAGGACTCAAGAGCACCGCATGCGCATGATGCGCTGCTGTTCTAGGAACACCGAATAATCACTCAGTCCCCTACTGAAGTTGTCATTCATGACATATAAACCAGACTAAGTGCCACTTTTATAATCACAAGAAAAATATGGAGTACTGTCTCAATCAAAAAACGTGCTTCTTCTAGCCATACTATAACAAGTATAACAGGAGTCAAGCCATGTGTTTTATTGAATATTACTTCCTCCGCTAATTCAATCACGTTGGTTAAGACTTTGGAGCTTAAAAAAATGAAACAGCCAATGTAGCACGGAATCGATGAAAATAACATCTCGGCTATTTATATCTGCACAAACCAAAAGTGGGTAGTAGCGTAAATCGTGACTTGACTAACTTGTTTTTCTTACTGTAACTCATCGATTGAGATGTTTATGTTTATTTATCATGAATAGATTTCACTTGATCGATCCGTTCCGTTTCACAGACGGAACATGCATGGATATCGTAAAACACATAAACCATCCCTCCATGAATAGTTGTACATATAGGACTGTGTTTTAAGTATTTTGTTTTTTGACCTTGATTAACAGTTGATCTAATGATCCGGTTGTAGTATTTTATCAAGCGGGATCTTCGTAAGTTAGAGCAGATAGAACAGTACTGATCCTCATGTTGTAATTAATTTCACCGACTAACTTAAGACCGATGAACAAACTAACTTACTCAAGTATGAGCTCGATCGTTCTTCCTCATTGAAGATGGGTTTGTTATGTAGGAAAATTAATCAAGTTCGAACAGTTTTTTAGAACCTCGTTATGCTCAAAAGACGTACTACATATATACTCAGCTGGTTCAGTTCGATATGTAGGCATAAATAATTCATTCTTCCATTATCGACTCGTTTGAGATTGCCTCATCTCATGAACATGTTAAGCCTTAACATAAAGGAAAATCATCAAATGTGTCAAGGCTCACATCCACAACTATCCTGCTGTGAATTTCTTCCTGTTTGAGCTCTCAGTTAACTAATAATTATAACTGATCAAACTAAATAGCGTTTAGCCGTAATTGACAATGACTCAAAAGTCAAACCTAGCGTACGTAAGAGTACGTTTCTGTAAGTTACTGCAACTTATAGGTCTGATATATAGTAATATTGGCATCGAAGGTTCAGCAATTGCATGTCCAAAACAGTAATTTCTTGGAAATAGTAGTTTTCAAATGAAAACAACGTACCCACGATTCGTAAAGACGTAAGCTAAGTACCTAACTGCTTGAATTTGGGTAAACCAACCGACAGAGAGAGAGAGAGAGAGAGAGAGACAGAGAGACAGAGAGAGAGAGTGTTCTTGTTCAGGTACTACTCGATGCACCATCTTTCCACCGGTGACGTTCTCACCAAATCCCAATGGCAAGGGAAAAAAATTTACGTATATATATGGAGTAATTATTCAGTTCTCCGGGAGCAACGTCATGTGATGCTCTGAACAATTCTGTAATCACACATTCATATGGGGTCTATATACTTAAGAGTGGAATTCACAAGAATGTGTAATTGTGGAGTGGTCCGAAGCATCACGTGGCGGTGCAACTGGTGCTCTAGACTATTGAATAATTTCACGTATTGGTTTAAAAAAAAAAATTCACGTATATTTGTGCACAAGGGCGGCCTTATAGTTGGAACTGACTAGATGTGGATTTATAATTGTGTGCTTTATTGGTAAATAACTTTAATTATCTCGTGGCTATACCACTTAATTGCTCAGGTTGAGTTTTCATTAAGGTCTTCTTCTACCTAAAGGTTATCAAATCAGTTGATGTATCTAAAAATAATAACTTGTTGATTTGACAACTTATAATTCAAATACACTGAAAATACCTTGGGAGTAGGAATGGCCGGGTACAGCCCCCCTCTCGATAATCATATACTATTAGGTTTTGATTTTCATACAATTTTGCAATATGTTCCTAAAATATATCAAAAAATTTATCAATGATTAAAATGGTTGGATCAAATTCATTTTAAATATGACAAGAACTTCATTAAATGAAAATTTATACCACAAACTTCCGCTATAAAACTTTGGATTATTATCTACTTATTATCCAGGTTGAGTCAAAATTCAAAACCAGAATAAATATTCGTTACCGACAAATTAAAACACTAAATTGGATAGTAAGCTCAACTATTTAATTTTAACCACCAGGATCAACAAAATATAACTACTCCACTTAAATGGCGATACCAAGTATCACTGAAATCAGATGCAAGTCTGCTTTGATGAGTGATCCTGCTTTTGAGAATTGATACTTTACTTTCTGGGGTCTTGCTGACTCATTGCTTCTAGGGTTTTGCTGCTGCTTATTTTGGTTATTTTGACATTGAGGCTTTAGCTTTTGTCCAGTACTGACCTCAGCTCTGGTCAAGTCTTATTCTGTATTGTTTCTTAAATTTTGTTTCTCTGTTATTTTTGCATTCCATTCAGCACTTCGCTAGCTATGGTTGCTTTGCCATTCTTTGCTCTTCTGCTTGGGTTTTGCTTTTCTATTTCGATGTACACTTTGTCAAGTTTCAATAAATTTTTGTTGTTGATAAAAAAAAAAGTGTTACTGAAATCAGTGTAAGAAAAAATGGTTTTCAATTTTGAAATTATATATTTCTAAACAAATTCCATCCAACTTTTCCCTCTCTAATTTGACCTCCTCAAGTTGAAATTATAGTTCCGCCATTGCATGTGCACTAAGACTAAGGGGTATTTTGGCCTAAGTAGTAAACTAAACTTTTTGCCTTTTGATACTTAAAAAGTTTGTACTTTATACATGAGTACAAACATTTAAAGAACCAAAAAACAGAAAAATTTAGTTTACTACTTCAGTCAAACCCCACCTAAGATAATGCTAAGGCTTACTAAACTACAAAACTAATGCTTGTTTCAACATGACGTAAATATGCGCACTGAAAAGCCCAAAATTGACATTGTGGAGCTAGAGAAGCAATTAGAAAAGGTTTCACATACAACACAACTAATAAGTTTAAAGGCGAAAAAGACGTTAAAGGGTCGGTTTTGATTTTCCAACCATTTAGATTTTTTCAAAACGCAAAGAAGAGGTGACATTCGATGAAAATTTTGATATTTAGGGTGTAGCCATGATTCATGTGGGATAATTTTCGGGAGAATCTTTCGGTAGTGTAGTACCTTGCCAACTACTGTTTCTGACTATTTTTGTTATTTTATCTATTTCCTTCTTCTTGTAATATTTTGTTCCTATTAATGAAATATTACTTTTTTTGCTATTTAAAAAAGAAGAAGAAATTGTGCACTAAGCATCTCTGATCTAATTGAATCGTCCACATCCAAAGAGAACAATGAGATAGTAAAATTCAATAAACTCAACCTTCGAAGTCAAATTCAATAAATAGTGGTAGAATGTTCCACATATCGATGTATTACTATCAGGTGGATGAGCAGTACTTTATGGATAGGGAAATAGGAGGTTAGTAGGAGTAAGTTAAGGCAACTTGTTAAATATCAAGCTAGTACCAAAAATACTATGCATATGCACCCTTGCGTACTCCAAATGCATCGATGGTGTATCTTAACAGTCTGTACGTATTTTCAACAGTCTGAATTTAAATAAATTGTTCATGCGAACAGTTTATTTGTGCGCGCAGACAGATTATTTTAAATTCGAATTATTAATTTCTGAGATGGACGGTTGAAATAAGTTGCGTGCATATGGCGTACGCGAATGGGCGTACCCATAGCCGCGTTGAGCTAGTAATTGGACATTTTTACCATGTAATAGATAGGCTAGTGTATGAGTTAAATCTTTTTGACATAGTGTTGGCCAATTTTGGGCAACCTTTTAGCCATCCAAACTTGGGCACTCCCAACAAATTAAAACATTACTTAAATTTCTTGATATCTATCAATGTGTAATTTCCACCGAAAGCAAAGAGTAATTTATCGAAACCCAATTTTACTTGAGTCCTTCAAATTTTATTCGTTCAGAAAGGATTAACTAATTTGCTCCACTTTATTCCTTGAAATAGGCCTGTTGGGAATTACCAAAGGAAAAAAAAATAAAATGAGAGAAAGCTGGTAACAAAAAATATAGAGGTTTTGAACTTCATAATAATATATGTATATGTAGATGGTACAATTCATCAAAATGGCCATTGTGATTTAATAAAAAAATAAATTATTGTGTATATATTTTAAGTGGAGGTAGATATATAACTAATGAAGCATTTAGCTAGCGCATAATACTTCACATGCATGAGTTTATTACCTAATCTGTATCTTAATTGAACTTGAGTGGTGTCCCAGTTGGTAGGGAACCGATACTCGGTTCATGAGGTGTGGGGTTCGACCCCCACCCCTACAGCCCCACAAGAGTGTGGTGGCTTCCCCTTCCCCTTCCCCCTACTTAAAAAAAATAAAAAAATCTGTATCTTAATTAAGTCAAATGATCTCTAAATTTTGAGTCAAATGTTGAGGATGCTACCTGCAAATTCTGCTTATTACACCTTGAATCTGTTGACCATCTTCTATTACACTGTAAATTTGTCTGGCATCTGTGGATGGAAATTTTAGATTGGTGGGGTGTCCAATGGGCTACTTCCCAAATCAGTGGTTGATCTACTTCTATGGTGGAAGGATTGGGATCTAAAAAATGACAAGAAGGTGATTTGGGAAGTCATTCCCATGGCAATTTTGTGGACAGTTTGGAACATGAGAAACAGTTTGATCTTTGAAAAGAAAGTCCCTGATTGACACGGAGCTACAGACCTTATCAAGATCAGAATTGCTCTTTGGGTAAAATCATCTATTGGGGGAAATGGCTTCTCCATGGTTGACTTCCTATTCAGGCTCAATAGTATCCTAGCTTCCATGTAATGCACTCTGATTAGGCTCAGTGTCTACCTACTATTCTCATTGTTGCTGCTTCTGGTTATCACTGTATGACCGGGTGTTTTTTTTCCTTTTGGTCCTTCTTTGTTGGCATCTTGATTGCTAACTTTTTCGGGATCTCTCTAGGGTCTGAAGTTTTATTTGCTTCTTACCCTTTTAATCTTTGTAATCTTTCAAAGATTAATAAAAAAAATTATCGTTCAAAAAAAAAAATGATCTCTAAATTTAGCTACATAGAGACTTTGAAAAGTAAAAAAGTAATATCTCCATAATGCTCTTATGGGCTGAAATAAAAATGAAATTTATCACTGCTTTAACCAATCACACAGAGTATATTAGCTACCGTATATAGTTTTGAATATCGGCCAATACGTACCATAGCAGCTAGCCGATACATCCCAAAAGTTAAAAAATTCACAATCGCTACACCCGATTCCTGCTACGTATCGTTCAATACGCCGGTTCTCAATATACCGATACCGCGACCGAAACTACTATTTAAAACTATATTAGCTACAGATTTTATCAAATAGATGAACAAATTTACTTTTATTTTGTTCTAGTAACAAAAATTTTAACGTTCATCTTACCTCTATAAATACCCAACCTAGGTGGTTCTTTAGGCTTACTTCTAAGCAATGGAATCACCAAAAGCACTTTGCATAGGGAGTTCACTGAGTGTTCAGGAGCTTGCTAAAGAGCCCTTGGTTCTAATCCCGCAACGCTATGTTTGTTTTGATGAAGACCTTTCAATTCCCTCCCAAGGATCTTCCCTGCCAACAATCCCTACTATTGACATGGATCAATTAGTTTCGGGCGAAACAACAGATCTTGAACTAGAGAAGTTGCACTTTGTATGCAAAGAATGGGGCATCTTTCAGGTTTTCCGACCATCACATATTGATACTTAAATTTTTTCCAAGAAAGTTTTATAAATAATAGTATCTAGAATCTGGACATGTATTGATATCTATGAAACAGTTATGTATCAGCTTGTATGGGTCAATATATATCACCCGTATATTGATTACCAAATCGGTAGAATTAGGAGGTCGAAAATCTTAACCGATTAGAATATATTGATTACCAAATCAGTAGAATTAGGAGGTCGAAAATCTTAACCGATTAGTAACACCTATGTATCAACCGCGCTTATATAATTGAAGTATAAATATAATAAGATGTGCATGAGCCTATGAAAGGATTAAGAGGTATATATATCCTAACACTACTAGTACTGAAACTGGTGATGATGTCAATTTGCAGTTGGTGAACCATGGAGTTAGCTCTTTAGTGGTGGAGAAACTGAAAAATGAAGTTCAAGAATTCTACAATTTGCCTTTGGAAGAGAAAATGAGATACAAGATAAAGGCAGGTGATGTTGAAGGGTATGGACAAACCATACTCAAGCATGAAAATCAAACAGTTGATTCACTTGATTGGGCAGATAGATTTTACATGATCACCAACCCTGTCACAAGAAGGAAGGCACACCTCCTCCCAGAGTTCCCTTCTTCACTAAGGTCTCTTTCTCTTCCCTCTCTGCGTGGATATGTGTACGTGTTACCTGTGTTTGTGTGCGTGTAGGCAGACCTTGATCACCACTTCTGTTGTCTTTGTGAATCTGTGATATGTAAACAGCTTATTTTGGCCTAAAAAGTTAAGAACTTCTACACTTTTTTAGGTCAAAATAAGTCAAATTTTATTTTTCCCCTTAATAAGTCAAAAAGCAAAAAAATACTTAACTTTTTAGGCCAAAATAGGCTGTAGTTGTATATAAGTAAGCTTTATTAATTTGTACATATGTTATAGGCATGGAGAAGGAAGCCACTTGAGCTTAACTCATATACTCATATGTGGCTGGTTAAGAACTCGTTTAAAATGAAATTCTACGCTAATCCGATTAAGTTTGGAAGCTTGATTCTTCTAGGCTCTTCGTGCTCCAAAAAATCTTTAGCCTATTTCCCATCAAATAAATAAGTCAAACTTAAAGCAAATATTTTTTTTATCGGCAAAAAGAAATTTTATTAATTTCTGAAATGAGAACAAATATTAAAGGGAACACGGGCAAGTCAAAGCTATTCGAGACCCAAGTAAGACGTTGGCAAGATAACAACAAAAGGAAAAGAGCTGCTCAAAACACAACACCACCAAAAGAGAGCACCATATGAACCAAAGCTTAACAAAAACTGCAAACGAAATACAGAAAAACCAAAATACCAAAACCTCATAGAACAGCCAGACCACCCAAAACTAAAAGCTACACACTAGCAACCCAAAGCAAAAACAGGAGAAGCAGCAACAAGGAAAAAAACGAACAACCTCAAAAAATGAACCACAACAGAAGGTCAAGAGCAGAACAAAAGAAAGTACTCACAAAACTCAAAACTCCTTTAAAATGGAGGCCCCTTCCTCCCTCTCCAAATCTTCAAAATCACCAAAATCCTTATCATAAACTTACGAGCTTGCTTAACTAACAAAGAATTCCTGTTACGAATGTCATGAGAAGAAAGAGAAACTTCCTTCCCTATCTTTTTCAACTTACCCGCCTTAATCCCAAACTCCGAGAGGGCTTTCTTCTACCTGATCTTTCTACTCGACCTCTTCAACCTCCTTTCCAACTTCTAAATTGCTTCGTGAATGGATCTTTCACCTAAGATACCAAACCCGCCTCTCCTATCCTTCACGACCAGCCTTGGGGTACACGTAGGATTAGTAGTACAGACAAAGACTCAGTGTTAAGACTTAGGACAATCATTAATCTTGGCACCCAAAACCTTTTTTATCGTCAAATCACCAACTTCTTCTCCGGCTTTATTAGAGTGAGAAGGAACCACTTGATTCTCAACATTTAATGTCACTAAGTTCTAATTTGAATTTGTTTGCGAAGATTAATAAAATCATTTTTGCCATTCAAAAAAAAAAAGTTCTAATTTGAAGTCAAACTTATATGATTCGATGTTTACAATCCTTTTTGCCAAGTAATTTGATGTTTACAGTTACATGTACAATACATCTTTAAAATTTTGTTGTTTTTCCATGCAGGGAAACCTTGGAGTATTACATGTCAGAGTTGCAAAAGCTTGCCATGACTCTTTTAGGGTTGATGGCAAAGGCTCTAAAGATAGACAAGGGAGAAATAGAGGAGATGTTTGAAGATGGGATGCAATCAGTGAGAATGACATACTACCCTCCATGTCCACAGCCCAAAAAAGTGATGGGCCTTACGGCCCATTCCGATGGTACCGGCATCACCATACTTCTCCAAGTCAATGGCGTCCAGGGATTCCAAGTTAAAAGAGATGGGATTTGGATTCCTGTCAATATCCTCCCAGATGCCTTTGTTGTTAATGTGGGAGACGTCTTAGAGGTTTGCCACATGCTCTCTGTTAGAAAAAAAAAAAAAAACTTTACTGAAATAAGTATGGGAAAATCTATGATCTCAACAATAATTAATTTTGAAAACGTTCTAATAATTGTAAGTGAGGTTCTTTGCAAAGTCAATATTCAAGAACAAGAATATGAGCTGGAGAGGTAAGAATAGTTAATAGTACGAAATTTGATGGGAATGAAGTGATTAAGAAGAAGGGTGAATAATAGAGTAGGTGTGTACAGAAAAGACTAAGGTAGTGATGCTCTGAAGCTGCTCCATGGAGAATCCCAATTAAGTGATCTTGAGAATAGGAAGATATCACTCAGAGAGAATGTTCTTCTCTCAAAATCAGTGATGCCCTAATTTCTCTCTCTAGAATGACACACTCTGTCAAGATTGTGAAAGGAATGTCTCATATTTATAGGCACCATGGGCCAATGATAAGGCGTCGGCCTGTCTCCCTATGGTATGAGGACACATGTCCTTTCCGTACAACCTGACTGTGCGGGTGATATCACCCATCGCGCAACTGACCTGCGCAGTTCTACTCGGGTGCGCTACTCCACCCCCTTGCGCGGCGAACGTCTTATTCTTTTATAGACACCAAACCACATGATCTCCCCTTATTTTCGTTTGGAAAAGGTCATAACATGTTCGGTCATGCCTGTACCACAGCAAGCCTCAGAGGGCCCTTCGGGTCCTGCCTTCAAACCGGAGCAAGTATAATTATTTGGGCTAGGATAAACTAGCTCTCTCACATTTACGCCCATTCATATGGGCCGCGCTAGTTACATGGCTCGTGGGCTTTTCTCCATGTATGGATGGCCCCTGGCCATATAAGTGTCCCCTCCATTAGGCCTTAGGAGCGAAAGTGGGGATACCCGCGGAGGTAATGTCATGGCAGTGGGCCTTGCACGGTGTATGTCGCGTGACTCAGCCACGTGTCACGCGACCGCTCATGACACTTGTCATCTTTCCATTGGATGGTCAACTTTGACTTTAGTCAACTTAGGTCAAAATGCTGATCTTCCTTACAATAATCATATTTGAGAATCATTTGATGTGTGCTCAACTTGTACAATCTTAACCATAAAAAACTTGTGCTACCAAATGAAACCGAACTATGGTTAGCACATGTAATGAAAACTAAAAACATTTTTTTTTGAACGATAAATTTTTTTATTAATCTTTAAAAGATTACAAAGATTAAAAGGGTAAGAAGCTTTTTATTGTCAAAGATTACAAAGATGAAAACTAAAAACATGTTGGAAAATAATTTTCGCAATCTCATTTCATACAGTTTGCGCAGTTAGGTGGATGTCTTTTTGTTGTGTATTTAGTTTTGTTTGCTTTCGTTTGCATATTGTCAACTTTTTATTTTTTTCTCTGTTGTGTATTTTTTAGATATAAATAATATGGGTAGTTGAGCTTTAGCGAGTAGCACCACGAGGGGAGCTAGTTCTGGGACTTTCGAAACTCTCTCAATGCTTTTATTTTCCTATTTTTCTCGATTTCATCTTTTATCTTTGTGGTATTGGAACTTTTTTTTGCTGATTTGAAGTGTAAGTTTATGCATGCCAGCATGCGTAATCTCCAAGTAGTGTTACTTTTCATATATCTTGTGATATTGCAGATATTCAGCAATGGTCTGTACAAGAGCATTGAGCACAGGGCAACTGTGAATTCGGAAAGGGAGAGAATATCCCTTGCTATGTTTTTCAATCCAAAGTTCCAGTCAGAGGTCGGACCAGCAGCCACCCTTTTAAACCCACAAAACCCTCCACTATTCAAAAGGGTTGGAATGGAAAAATACGTCAAAGATTTCTTCTCTCGTAAGCTCGACGGGAAGTCATTCTTAGAGCAAATGAGGAGAGCTGAAAATGGAGTAGACGACACTATTTGATGGCTATATATCATTTTCCGGGCTTGTATAAAAATAAAACCTGATGTGCTTTTTATGTAAAATACCAAGTCCTTCCTGCCTGGAGTACTTTTTATGTAAAATACTGTTAAGTCCTTCCTGGTTTGTATAATAAATAAGTTATGAGTTTTGTCCAAGTAGAGTCGAAACAACGTCTTTGAGCCGACTGTCTGATGTTGGCTGTTTGATTTTTTTCTCTTTTGTAAAAAATGGTGTACGTGGCAATGGTGATTGGTTTAATGGCTTGTATGTTCTGTCAGTATTCACTATCGTTATCTCTTCATTCAAATCCTTTTGTGGTATTTGCTGCACAATTAGAGCTACTTATTCTTAAGAATCACTATGTGGTATAGGGATTTTGGCAGGGCCGGCCCTGTGCATAGAAAAAAACACCTTTGGCCACGTCCAAAAACACCTTTTGGTGACAACAATATTAAGCTGTCACGGAATGTATACAATGGCATAGTAATATTTTACAGTTGACTAGCACCATAGAAAAAAAGAATGATTTTTTTTGCTGGCAATGATAGTCTTATCCAATGGGTACCAAAAGGTATGAATTTTCTTGGTAACTTCAGACTTTCTAAAAGCACTGATGGATAAGGTCTAAGAGTTTGTAACCTGTCATGATTACCCCCTTCTGCTATAATGCATCTATTTGTTGGTCACCAAACTTCTATGTGTAGGAGCCTTCTGTTGACATTGTAGTCAACTGTAGCATCTATCCCATTGTACCATCTATGCTTGTGTATAAATTTCTTCTGAACTCTTCTTGGAACTGATGACCACTGCTTGGAAAGATGGTTTTAACCTGTGACAAATTAGACAAGGAGTGTTTTTTCATGTATGAGTGATCTTATTAAATCAGCTGAGACTGTCATGAATTGTAATTAATCCTTGCTTCTATAATGTGTCTTGGTATTCGGTAGTCTTACTTGATGCAGTTCCATTAATCTGCTTCTGCCTGACTTAGCAAAGTGTTGAAGCGTAATGCAAAATAACAAATTTCAAGCACAATAGTCGTCCTACGTGTCTACTGTTTTTTTTGTCTGCCATGTTGTGGTGCGGAGTTTTCGTATGAGCTCTAGAAGCATAAAATCGCAGTGCTGCATTTGGAATTTTGTTGATATGAAACTTTTTTTCTAATTGCGCTCTAATAAGTTGGTACCTAGATTTCATTATGATTTTCTACTTGATGGGAGTCTAAAATTGTTCTTTGGGCCCTGGGCATGCCTTTCATTTTAGGAAACTAGTTAGGGGTCCTTATGATCTCTCTGTAATCGATAATAGAAGTGGTCATGACTTAATTACAACAGAATTTTTGAAAAACTAAGTTATGTTGTTGCTTCTATGAGAACAGTTGTTTTTCCTCTTCGATTTCCAAGGATCGATATATGCAACAGCTTTTCAGTACATGAACTTAAGCAGCTCAATACGGTGATCCGGATTATTGTTGAGTCCCCCAATTTAAGTTGAAAATGATGAAATTATTGATTTCTTAATTTGCATGTTTAGAATTACAATTTTCAATTACTTTTTCTTTTATCTTGAATTGCTACATATTCTAGTATCATTGATGATATATTTAGTAATTATTCTTGTTCTTGCACTTTATTCAAAGTGAGCAATGGGCTGGACAGACTTGGATTTGGGTAGAGGTGTCAAACGGGTCATGTCATGCCGGCATAGCCCATTGAGTTTTGTGTCAACCATGCTTCGTGCCGTGGCGTGCCATTTCTTAATCGTGTTATGCCGTGCCGTGCCATGCCCATGTTGGCACATATTCGAGTTTCGTCGAATTTTTTTTTTGTATATATAATCTAGCCGAGTTTCGTCGAATTTTTTTTTTTGTATAACTATAGCTATAATTTTTTGAACAAACATCAAGAAGAATTTATTAAACTTTGAAATAGTACAAAAAGAACAAACATTGGATATCGGCGACCATGTGATCGGATCACATTTAATGCATTCCAAGGCATTAAAGTCTTATAATGGACAACCCGAGCTCCACCTGAGCTTTTTTTTTTTTTGGCAATTGAAATCGTCTATCTTTTACATATTATAGAATTTATCAGTCGTACAAAAAACTAAGTCGATAGCGTATCGGTAGGCACTTAATCGGATAAAAAGTATCATTAGAAAAACAAATTAGGTCCCGATTGATAAGCTTTCTAAACCCGATCGAAAAGAAACTTTGCACGATTGATTTCATCAATAGGAACAACAAAATCAACGACTCAATTGTTAAAATAGTTTCGGTGTATTGAGAATCGCAAAAAATTTGTATTGACTTATTAAAAAGTGTATAACATATAATTAGAAAATTCATCATTAAAAATTAATTTTTTTGGTACATTAAAAATTAGTATTTGTTGTGGTGTGCCGTGGGCCGTGGTGTGCCATGCCGTGTTGTTATGTGTCTTGTCTAGCCCACTCCGTGTTGTGTCCGTCTAAAACTGAGCTCGTGCCGTGCCGTGCCACATTTAAACATACCGTGTCGTGTCGTGTCGTGCTCGTGCCAGCCTGGCCCATTTGACACCTCTAGATTTGGGCATTCAAAGATTTGATCTCTGCTACTTTTGTTTTGGGATATTATCATGATTAGATACTTATTTAATATGAGAATTTTTATAAGTTTTGAACACTAGATTTGATGAGTGTTTGTGGAACTTATGTGGATGAATTAATAGTGACTATTGGATTAGTGGATATGAAGTTAATGATATGGTTTGCTTTGAAGTATGTAAATTGGTTTTATATGAATAATTTCATGGGTCAATGATATTCTAGGTACATGGATTTCAAAGAATTTCAGCCAGCATTATATGCTGCTCTCATTTGGTATCACATGATGTGGCTGAAGGTTATTTTTGGTGATAGGGTACGTATTTGTCTGGCTGAATGTTGTTTTAGGACAGGATATTTGGTGACTGTGTATTTGTATGGCTGAAGGTTGTTTTTGGTGGCAGGGTATTTGGCGACAAGGTATTTGTATGGCTAAAGATTATTTTTGGTCACAGGGCATTTGTAGTAGCAGTATTGAAATTCCTATTTAGCGATTCAAACAAATCTTAGCAATTAACAGGAATTAAGAAATAAAACACATATACATGATATACGTGGAAAACCCCGAATAGGGTAAAAACCACGGAAAGGAATCAAAACACTAAAAACAACATTTTGCCATTACAATCGACCTATACTTACAATTGAAAATCCTCTCAATTGATCCAAGAACCGATTGCCGAATCCACATTCATCGCACCAAGTGTTTGATTGCCGCAAGCCTTTAATCCTCAAGCCTTCCGAGATACTTCCAGAAATCCACGAAAAGAGTGAACGAATGATTGATTGATAAGTTGAATAAACTTCTTGGAGTATTTGATTATGTTACCCAATCTTCATAAAAACTCCAAGACCCAAAAGAAACCCCATGTAAAGAAGCTGCTCTCTCTCCTTTTTCGCATAAAAAGAAAAGTGGTTGCACAAGATGTGTTTAAAACCCTAGTTGCAAGATGTGTTTAAAACCTAGTTGCTACTGCCCTTTTATAAGATATATGCCGCATGCTCAAGCACATGTAGGCTGCTCGAGCACTTCACAACCAGACCATTTATGCACTTCACCAACAGCCCGTTTGCTGGACGCGTGATAACAATGTGCTTGAGCACTTTCCTTGAACTGAATAACCTTGCTCGAAAAAGTTCATAACCGGAATTACAGCGAATCATAGAAAACACGATTACAAATACAATGTGATTCCTATCCAGTCCTAAACAGACGCGTCTAAAAAGAATGAAAATAAAACGTACAACTCGATAACGTGTCATGGAATTGCCAACCGAAAAGGGGCTCAGTCGATTGGGCTTACAGTCTCCCTCTTTGGCACTTCCATGACAAAACAAAATCCATCCACTAACATAATGTGCCCGCGTCCTGTAAAGCTGCAAAACATAACACTGAAAAAAACAGCACATGCTATTATAAGCAGAAAATATCTCCCCCTTTTTGTCACGGAAGGACAAAGGGACTGAAAGGAATATGAATATGATAGGGTAATAAATGTCGATAGCCAATAAACCAAACATAAACTATCATAAATCCATAAGCATAAATGTCTATCAAGGCAGAAGCATCTAGCAATTAAAGTACCCAAAAAAAACAAGCAGCCAAAATTAGCCAACAAGCCAATAGTCAAAGAACCATGATGCAAAAACGCCACACAGGGCAACAACGAAACTAACCAAAGTAGCTTGAACTAATAAAGTAATAATACTAAAAGCATATAAAACGACATTGCCGAGACACTACTGAGGATCGGTAGGAGGTGCAAAGAACTTCCGCATCTCTTGCATGAAACCCGTAAATTTGACATCAAGAAGTTTCTGAGAAGCTTGAAGGTCAAGTAGAATTTGCTCATGACGAATTTGATCTTGTTGTATCACTTGGAGTAACTCAGCAACCTGCGGGTAAGCAATGTCCAAATTTGGAAAGGATGGGCTAGCACGAGAGCGACGACTCCGAGAGGAGGACGGGGCCCTTGCCACATCTTCATCAGTATCCGAAACTACACCTTCAACGAGATCGTGAGTCAATGAGGCTGCAAATTTTGGTGGAGGATTTTGTCACATCATCGGGAAGTGTGGGAATGTGACGAATAGAGAGAAAATGTTTTGACAATATAACACCAAACGAAAGAGACCCACTGCCAGGAAATGTTTTGACAATAGAATTTGCTCATGACGAATTTGATCTCATTATAGCTTTAATCCTCGACTTCCAGGAATGCGACCAGAGAGATGATTCATGTTCGTAATCATCGAAAAAATAAGGATCCACTCAAGGAAAAACTTCCTACTCAATATGAGTGACCTGCTTTGATACCACCTGAAATTCCTATTTAGCTATTCAAACAAATCTTAGCAATTAACAGGAATTAAGAAATAAAACACGAACGCACGATATATATGGAAAACCCCAAATAGGGTAAAAACCACGGGAAGGAATCAAAACACTAAAAATAACATTTTGCCATTACAATCGACCTATACTTTCAATTGAAAATCCTCTCAATTGATCCAAGAACCGATTGCCGAATCCACATTCATCACACCAAGTGTTTGATTGCCGCAAGCGTTGCATCCTCAAAGCTTCTGAGATACTTCCAGAAATCCACCGGAAGAGTGAACGAATGATTGATTGATAAGTTGAATAAACTTCTTGGAGTATTTGATTATGTTACCCAATCTTCATATAAACTCCAAGACCCAAATGAAACCCCACGTAAAGAAGCTGCTCTCTCTCTCTTCTTTTTTAGGTAAAAAGTGGTTGCGCTAGATGTGTTTAAAACCCTAGCTGCTGCTACCCTTTTATGAGATATATGCCGCTGCCGCATGCTCAAGCACATGTAGGCTGCTCGAGCACTTCACCTACAGACCATTTTTGCACTTCACCAACAGCTCGTTTGCTGGACGCATGATAACAATGTGCTTGAGCACTTTCCTTGAACTGAATAACCTTGCTCGAAAAAGTTCATAACTGGAATTACATCAAATCATAGAGAACACGATTAGAAATACAATGTGATTCCTTCCACAGTTCTAAACAGACGCGTGTAAAAAGAATAAAAAAAAAACATACAGCTCGATAACGTGTCATGGAATTGCCAACCGAAAAGGGGCTCAGCCGATGGAGCTTACAAGTATACATTGCTACTTTTAGTGACTACAAGTTGTAGCAAAAAAAGAACATTCGGCCACATGCTTGTGGCCAAAAATCCACATTCAGTGACATGTTTCAAAAGGGGGTGACTGTTATCAATTTTTTGGGCGACAAGCTTGTCACCAAAAACCTCTTTCCATGAGAAGTATTCGTGTTGCTAAAAGCATCTTTCCGCGACAAGCTCATTATCGTGTGGCCGTTGATTTATAGTGTCACGGATTTGGCCACTGTATTGGGTCATGTAGCCGAAGAGTATAGGTGAAAAAATCCTATCTTTTGGTGTATTTTTTGGATGTGGCAAAATGTTTTTTTTCTTGTAGTGCCAATAGGGCCCAAAAAATAGAGGAATATATTAAATATTAAGTATGTCAAGTATCTAACAAATAGCTCAGTGTGGTGTAGCAGAAGAAGGGTGTCATCTATGTACGAGTTCGTGTGTTGGATCGCCTCCTACATTTCTATGGGAACAATTTTTGAGGTTGTACAAAAATTTGTTTCAAAACAAGAGGGTGATGATGTTAGAACTCACGACCTTGGGTTCCCGCACCATTAAATGAAGTGTACCATTGTAACAAATATTTTATTTCTCATCTCGAAAAAGTAATCTATATAGAAAAATTGAGACGTTCCATTTTAAAACTTGACTAGGGCCTCATAAATCTTAGGGTCGGACTTGGATTTTGGGAAGAACAAGCTGTTGTACCTCAAAAATATGAAAATCACTGACAACGTGATCACATGGGGCTATATCTCTTTAAGAATTTTAAAAAGGGAAATTGACGAGCCGATTTTAGAAACAGAACTTAATTCCCTCCGACTCCATCTCAATCCAAAATTGTACCAATACGGAGGAAAGCATGCACTGTTATATACTAAAATACCCCAATTACTCTATCCACAAACATACAAAATCCTTTTGTCCCTCTTTCCTATCCCTTTCTTTCCCGATCTGATACCCCACCCACTCTTTCCACTCGATCTGAACCTCTCTCTGCTATCCAACAATGATGATGGCGAGCTTCTCGTCGTGTCACACCTTCCCTAGCCTAGTAAGAAACCCAAGTCGTTTTGGGGGTACATCAGTCATTGTTCTGTTATTACCTGTTCCGATTTGTCCCTCTCTTTCCCTCCCACTCTTATCTCTTTTTTTTAATGGGTATGGGGTAGGTTCAGAGAAAAAAAGGTGATAAACAAAACTAAGGCATAAAATTCTAGACCATTTTGCACTTAAATGTTTCTCCTTGTGTTTCATGTAAATTGATTTTTGGGTGCGGTCATCATGGCCACTAGTTGCAACTTGTATTCTCGGGTGTAGAAGCTTATAACTCCCCTGGCACCTTATGAGAAATCAAAGTTTTGGGGTTCAGGGGGTACAATCGCAGTTGAAACTAATTACAAGAATTGACGGAAGGGCACTGTCGCGCTCGGGATTTTTGACCATTGGGGTTTTTGGAAAACGGTTTATGGTCATGTGATTCAAGTGATATTCAAGCGACGTGGTTTTGTAAAAATACAGGTTTTACAGCTGTGACTGAGCAAGAATGAATTTATGAAAATAACTCAGAGTCGCCACTTGACATAATTCTCAGTGTGTCAAGTCACCATCAAAATGGGTATTTAGAGAAACAGTAGAAAAATGCCTCGGGTTGAAAGACCCGATTTTCTTTGATATTAATGACTCGGCTTTTTGTTTGGTCTGTAATTTTAGAGAAGAAAAGGTTCTGTAATTCACTGATACGTGTATGAAAGCCGGAGCACCCTACCCCGCCTTTTCGGCACTCGGAACAAACTTTTCCAAAATGAGTAAATGAAGACTTGTGACGATAAAACATACATGTACGAGAAGAAGAAAACTAATAGCCTGTCTGAAAATTAATTGTGTTGCATGAGACATTTTGAAAGATGGGGAAATAGGTACAAAAATATGATTTGGACCAAACCCGGTCTCAGGGCTGCCTATGTATCTCTGGTCATAGGAGAATCACGTCATCACGTAGTTCAAGAAGATGAAAAGGTTTTATTCAGGACCAAGTCATCATCAGGCTGCCTATGTATTCTCCGGCCTCAGAAGAAATCAGGTCTCGCGTAGTTCAAAAAAAGCTAAAGTTCTAGAAAAGTTAACAATCGCTGGGGAATTTGTGCCAGCGAGATATGAAGGCGTTTATAACGTGATCGGAGGACATCCTCAGACTCCGACGGTGACAAAAGCTCGGGTTTCCATGTAGTGTGGAAACTTCGGGACATCTCCGAAAGATTCGAAGACTGGAGACGAGTCAGAAATGACTACGTAACTCTGTGGGGAAAGTATTGAGAAATTGATTTCCATGGGGGCCGACAGTCAACGGGGGTCCCGGGATGTTATTTAGGTGGCTACGTGGCCGAAAATGGGTCCGGAATGCAGTTTGCAAGTTCGTATGAAAAGTTGTAAAAATCTCATCCGGAGCATAAAATGGATGGCAGTGGGCCTCAGGATATATCCGGTACAGTTTTGAAGGACAAAAACGATTACAAAAAATATAATAGTTTTTGAGGTAAACTGTTGAAAAATCATGACCAGAGCCCGAAAAAGGCTCCTGGTGGTCCCCGGTAGATATTCGGTATAGTTTTAGGTAGTAAAAGCGAGCACAGTTGACTTGATTGACTTTGTAGTAAAAGTTAGATTTTAAAAATGGTCTCCGGCAGGTCCTGGGTTGTCCCCGGTAGGGTTTATATATCGAAAATAGATTTTCAAGGTTCCAAGGGTATTTTGGTAAAAATTAGTTTTGGGGATCCGGATAACTGTCGACGGGCCCCGGGTAGCTTCCGGATCAAATCCCTAGGCTGACTTACTCTGGGTATGACAAAAGGGTATTTTGGTAATTTTGACATGGAGCTTACCCCGGGAATGACACAGTGGTATTTTGGTAATTTGGGGGAGGAGTTAACCTTGGGAATGGCTCAAGGGTATTTTGGTAATTTGGAGGTTGAGTTGACCCTGGGAATGGCTCAGGGGTATTTTGGTAATTTTGGGGAGAAGCCGATTGCGAATCCGAAACAAAGTCAAGACGGACCTTACGACTCTTTGGCATGCATGACATTATCTGAAAATGCACACAGAATACAGTATGAATGATATGATAGATAAACAACAGCCCGGCTTTCGTAAGCACTCAGACAGCATAAATGGGCGCCCTAAGGCAGGTTTTCGATAGCGGGCACGGGAAATAGTTGTGATAATATGATATTATCGTGTTGAGTGAAAATTTTGCTCTTTGTTGTGACCGATATCCCACACTTGGGGGAATCAGGTCACTCCGTAGTTCGGACCTCAGTCCAATTTATAAAAATATAACTGGATTCATTGAATTAATTCTGAAGCTTTTATTTTGGGGGTTTTGTACGAACTGTCCGGACAGCTAGTCAAGTCAAGCTTAAAGCGATCTCAGAAGATACAGAAAAGGCCCAGAGGTAATGGTAGAGCCTCACAATGGACCCGTTTGAAGTACCACACCCCTTCAACGCGTACGCCGTTTTGACAGTCTTTTGGTATTCCTCGCCGCAAAACCCTAACGAGACTGACGCGGTGCACAGCGACAATGTACGTTTATTTATAGATGATTTTTATTGACATATAGACTGACTGAATATGAGTATGCAGTATAAAGACGTCCGAATTTGGATGCGGACTCGGCCCATGGGTAGTGGTTGGGCTGGCAACGTCCGGATGGGAAAAGCATATCGGATGAAAACGTCAGGAAAAATCGGCTATAGCCTCCGGCATAAAATGGTTGATTTTGAGTCGGAACTCGGACAGAGTAACGGCAGGACTAGAGTATCAGAGTCGGAACTCGAACAGAGTAACGACAAGACTGGAGCAACAACCTAGGTAGAGTGGTCTATTATGACTGAGAAACTAAGGTGCTTTGGTTTATTATGATCAGGATCTTCAAAATAAACCGGCAGCACTCCGCATAGCTCTGACCATCGGTAGTTCTTCTTGGAGAAAAACCGGCGGAGCTTCTGCGTAGTATGTATATCCCGAGATTCACCTGGGGAATCCGACAGAGCTTTGGCAGAACTCTGGCTTGCGAGGTTCCTTTCTAAGAAATCCAGCAGAGCTACCTCCTAAAGCTAGTGATATCTGAGCCCGACAGCGATGGGAAAAGCATTGCCCTTTGCGACCGAACTCAGAAGCCGTGTGAAAATTGCGTGTGTAAATGAGAAAATAGCTGCACATACATACTACCCTAGGTGCCTGCCTACGTGGTAGCTTCTGATTGGCACACCAATCTAGGCGCCGATAAGGTTCTGCATCGCTTTGTGCGGTGCAGTCCCGGCTTGACTTTGTTCGCATGCAGTTTTTTTATCCAGGAACGTCTAGGGAGGTATTCCTAGAGTTTTGAGGTGTTCTTAGCATTGTGGCAACGTTTGTTTTTCCAAATTATGCTCCAAAGATAGAGAAATGCGCCCGCTTTCGGTTGAATTGGAGCGCGGTAAGCAATCGAATGACTAAACGAAGTCCGATTGACCGTAAATTTGACGTGGGCATGGAACTTCAATATGGTTAGAAATGAGTTATCAATGGTTTAGATCTTAAAGATTGGGTCCCGATATCCATGATCATGGAATCGGCCATCTCGGGAAGCACGGGGTCCCAGAAAATAGCAAACGGGCTCGGATTCGCCCGAAACTTGACGCGAGACTTAATTTCATCACTTTAAGCTTTAATATGAAGTTTGGTGAGATTTGGAGTTGTACAGACAAAACCTGGATCTTCTGGCCCTGTTCGTCTGTTTTTCCCTAGTAAATGGTATAGAGGGAGTAACAGTTCAACGGTCAAACGTCGTCCGTTCTTGACGTAGCTTGAACCAGTTACTCTGGAATGTTGAAATGAGTACATCCAACGGTCTGATGCTCGTTTGGATGTTCCGAGAATATAGTTGGCCAATTGGCCCAGAAACAAGCTTTCGGGAGTTGATTTCTATCAAGAAGGGAGGGCTGTGGCCTCCTGAAATGGCATGCTTGTCAACCAAGCTATGCACATGCAGATGTTAGATATGAATTGGTATGAAAGATTGACTATCATCGCATTGGTAGTTTTACCGTGCCAGTTTACCTTTACCGGGAATCGCGTGTTCTGCTCGATAAGGCTGTTTCTGATTTCTGATGGTCCGACGTCTCCTCCTTGAGAGCATTGACATCATCGATTTAGTTTGGTAAAATAGGGGTTGGGTAAAATCCGGTTTCAACAGGCACAAGTACATGTGTGCCATGCCTTGTCTTATCTAACTCGATGACGAGCACATGTTTGCAATGCCTTGCCTAGCCCTATGACAAGCACATGTGGTTCATTACCTTGCGTGGCCCAGTGACAATCACATGTCGTTCCTGCAAATGGCTCGTTAAATCAGTTATAGTTTATTGATGGTATCTTCTACTCGGATAACTAGAGTAATTCTAGAGCCAATACGTGCAACAAATCCCGACTTTTGGAAGTGATGCATTTATTAGATAAAAGATATGTATATTTTGTAAAACATATATGTTTGATTTTGTAACAAAAATGCAAGAAAGTTGAAACAAACATACTCCCTATGTCCCAAACTGTTGGTCCTATTCGGATTTCGATGTAATTTTTAAATTGTTCATATATTTCGATCTATAACAAACTCTGATTTATTTTTTTCTCTAATTCTCTTCACAATAATTTGGTGGCTAATGATAGGCACCCAACATTGCATACGTGGGTGCCTATATCTCTCATTTTGTCACAGTTGCATGCATATAATCCTTGTTTTTAGTTAATATTGCGCGCAAGGGTGTTTTTTGGTGAAATTAGGTAAAAGAAGCAAACAACGTATCCGGGAGCTCCCAAGAATCCTCAGAAGTACCCGGAGGCACCCAAATACATTCAAGGCCGAGATGAATCCTTCCCAAGTCCAAATTGAGGTTTTCAAGTCATTGGAGGAAGGCTCGAAGCAACCAACGTTCAAGAGAAGGCCGAAAAAGACAACCAAGAGTTAGGCCCTTTGGGTATCAATACCCCAGAATAGGGTATCAATACCCAGTCTTCTCAGCAAACCAAGGAAAATATAGACCCTCTGGGTATCAATACCCAGAATCTGGGGTATCAATACCCAGCCTCTTCAGCAAACTCAGGATGGTATCAATACCCAAAAACTGGGGTATCAATACCCAGCCTTCTCAGCTAACAAAGGAAAATTCAGACCATCTGGGTATCAATACCCAGAATCTGGGGTATCAATACCCAGCTTCTCCAGGCAGATTTAAGACAGCTTTTCTGTACTTTCTTGGGGCCCTATAAATAGTACTTTACGTCATATTTTAGGTCATCCTGAATTGTACTTTCTCTCTCTACCTCCCTTTTAGTCTTTTTGCACTTTTGCTCTCACTTCTCTCTAGATTTGCGGCTTTTCTACTTAGTTTCAAGGTAATTGCTCTTCATTAAAGTTGTAGTACTCTCTTAAGTCTATATAAATCTCAAGTTTATTTCCATTTTCGTCATGAATTTCATTTCTCTACATTTTTCCTTATTGCTTTCCTTCACCATGTGTGAGTAGTTTAATTGGTTTGGCATGGGGTGATTTCTACCCCATGGCTTAGAGTATTTCATGATTTCTCAATATTTTGTGCTAAATATGAGTTTGTGAATGAATAACTCTCTCTCTTTTATGATCAAAATGTAGAGTTGTTTATTTCTTTGATTGGGTGTAGACAAAAGCTTGACACACCCAATGCTTAGAACCATGGCACTCTAGGTGTTTGATAAAATTCCTCAATGAGATTGTTTTCCATTACCAAACCCCATCTTATGTCAAACTTGATTTTCATTGTCAAATATTCCAAATGTGAGCGATGTACATCGACTCTCATTTGAGGTCCCATTGAAAAACGTGAAATAAGCTAAGTCATGGGAGGTTTGAACCCCTAGCCGAACCTCCGTTAATTTTCTAGTTAAATTCCATTTTAATCAAGTTAGGAGGTAAAGAGAGATTCCACCAAACAATTCACTCTAAGAGAGTTGGCCGTCTTAATGCCACAGTCTCACCGCACATCAAAGTCATGCCAATCCCATTCGGTCCTTGTGGAAATCGACTCCGGCTATGCCGGCTATGCCGGGTTACTATGCTACTACCTACATGAGCCCTACGCTTCGGGCACCTTTTCAACAACGCAATTGAAGGACGTAAGCATTTTTGGCGCCGTTGCCGGAGAACCAATGGTCTCTCAAGCGTGAGTTTGCTTTGCACCATTGTAAGTATCTCATTCTCTTAGTATAATTTAACTTAGTTAAGTTTAACTTAGCTTAATTTTAATTTCTTGTTCAATTTAGCAAGTACGCATACTAGTTCAATTTCTTTACTTGTTGAATTTAACGAGGTGGCGGCCTAGCCCCTCGGAACTGTTTGTGGTGAGGCGGTTGCATAACCCCTCCAGTCTGTTAGTTGTAATGTATGTGCGTGCGTGGTTACCATCGTCTCCCGCATAACCACCGTTTAGTAAGCATCGACACCCCTCTTGTTGAAGCAATGGCTGACGACAACGGGGTTCCACACCGAAATGCACCACCACAACCACCGCCGGTGAGGACTTTGCGAGATTATTTGAACCCCGAACGCAGTCCGCACACCTCATGCATAGTCCTTCCCACCGCTACCACCGTGAACACTTTCTCTATTAAAACACCGCACATTAACTTGGTCCCACACTTTCATGGGATGGAACTCGAGAATCCTTATTCGCACATGAGGGAATTTGATGAAACTGTGACTACCATTGTGAATCAACCCGGGCAAATGGAGTCCGCACGCCTAAAACTCTTTCCGTTTTCACTAAAAGGCAAGGCCAAGGATTGGTTCAATTCTTTAAAATCCAATCCGTGCGGGCTTGGGCTGATTTACAAAGGGAGTTCTTCAAGAAATTCTTCCCCGAGCCTAGGACTCGTCATATGATGCAATAAATTCAAGCTTTTCAAGAAAAACATGACGAGACCTTTTATGCTTGTTGGGAGCGTTTCATGGACCTATTGACATCGGTGCTACATCATGGTTTGGAAGCACAACAAAGCATAATTTATTTTTATTATGGGCTTTCTAAAAAGAGTCGGCAATTGATTGACACGATGTGCAATGGGGCCTTTCTCGATAAACATCCCGATGAGGCGTGGGAGTACTTGGATATTTTAGCCGAGAACAATCAATCGTGGGACTATTTGGACCCTTCCGAGAGGTCCCACCCGGTCCAAGGCTCGCATAATGCTGGCACGAGTGCTCCGTGGAGATTCACGTTAAGTGAGCAAACCGATCTCCATCGTCGGGTCGACTTGCTCACTAAAAAATTGGAGAGTATCGAATTGAACAAGATTGCGGAATTGGCCGCGGTGGCCCAAGTAGACGAAGCTTGTAATTTGTGTAATCTAAACGGTCACAATGGGATGCAATGTCCCGCCTTCACCGCTTTCAAAGAGGTCTTGCAAGGGGCCGACCAAGCGGAGGTAAATGTAGTGGGTCAACGTTATGACCCTCTTTCTAACACGTATAACCCGGGGACACGAGATCATCCCGCGCTTAGGTGGGGGCAACCAACTCCGGGGCCGCCTCAAAGGCCACCACTGGTGCAAAGTCAAGGTTATCAACCTCCCCAAGGTCAAAACCAAGGGCAAGCCCGGTACCCTCAAAACCAACAATACCAAGGCCAAAGCTCTAATGCGTATCAACCACCTCAAAAGCGATCGTTGGAGGATTCCCTCCAAATGTTTATCCAAGGTCAAACGGTTATCAATGAACAAAATGCCAATTCTATGAGGGAAATCCAAAGTCAAATCTCTAGGTTAACCACATCCATGGGGGTGCTTCAACAAGAAAGAGGAAAATTTCCCTCTCAACCTCAAGCAAACCCTCAAGGAGTTCACTTCACGAGCGCTACTTCGGGCACGGACCCAAACAATCTTGAGCAAGCCAAAGCCATCACCACGTTGAGGAGTGGCATTGATAAAACCATTCATCCTAAGCTGGTCACTCTTCCTATTCATCCTCCCGTTGTTCCCCAGGCTCCAGAGTCCATCCCTACGGACTCCGAGCCGACTCAAGTGGTGGAGCCAAGTGCTCCCTTCTCTCCCGTTCCGGCTCCTTATCCTCAAAGGTTGAGGGTTCCAAGTAAGATGTCTACGCACGCCGAGGTGTACAAACTTTTTAAACAAGTGAAGATAAACATCCCTCTTTTGGATGCAATCAAACAAATACCCTCGTGTGCGAAATTTCTCAAAGATTTATGCACCGTAAAGCGCAAGCTTAATGTTCAAAAGAAAGTTTTCCTTACCGAGCAAGTGAGCTCAATCATTCAAAGTGCCATCGCTCCTAAATATAAAGATCCCGGTTGTCCGACGATTTCTATTGTTATAGGCGGTAAGAAAGTTGAGAGAGCGTTGCTTGATCTAGGAGCAAGTGTTAATTTGCTTCCTTTTTCGGTGTACGAAGAATTAGGGTTGGGGGAGATGAAACCTACTAGAGTAACGCTTCAATTGGCGGATCGTAGTGTCCGTGTACCTAAAGGATTAGTGGAGGATGTCTTGGTCCAAGTGGACAATTTCGTATACCCCGTGGACTTTGTGGTTCTTGACACATGTCCCGTCACTCACGCTTCACAAGCACAAACGCCTATTATTCTCGGACGCCCTTTCTTGGCAACGTCCGATGCGGTTATTCATTGTAGAAATGGTTTATTGAACATGACATTTGGAAACATGAAAATGGAGCTTAATGTGTTTAACATCGGAACCCAAATGGGCGATGATGATGATGTCCACGATGTGAGCCTCATTGACACACTTGTGCAAGAGCACATGGACACTATTCTTTATACGGACCCCCTTGAGGTTTGTCTTACCGCCAATGAGGCGTCATTTCTAGATTCTCCGGAGGTTGAATACTTGTACGCTTTATTAGACGTGGAGGACGTGTGGAACCAAAATGTGGTCCCCTAAATTCGAGGAATTGCCTCCCCTTGAGAGTAAGACTCTTCCTTCTCACATCTAACCACCTAAGCTTGAATTGAAAGTTCTTCCGGACACTTTAAAGTATGTTTTTCTCGGTATGGTGAGACGTTTCCCGTGGTAATTTCTTCTTCCCTTGACAAGTACCAAGAGTCCATGCTCCTTGAAGTCTTGAGCCGGCACACTAAAGCCCTTGGTTGGTGCATTACCGACATTCACAGGATCGATCCCTCCATTTGCACACACCACATTTATCTTGAAGATGATGTGAAGCCGTCCCGTCAACCTCAACGTCGCTTAAATCCAATTATGAAAGACGTGGTTCGGGCCGAAGTTCTCAAATTGTTGGACGTTGGGATCATTTACCCTATTTCCAATAGCAAGTGGGTGAGTCCCATACAAGTCGTCACCAAGAAATCGGGCATCACGGTGGTAAAAAACGCCAATGATGAGTTAATACCTCAAAGGGTGACCACCGGATGGCGAGTGTGTATTGATTACCGTAAACTAAATGTTAGCACGAGAAAGGACCACTTCCCTCTCCCCTTCATAGATCAAATCTTGGAGAGGGTGGCCGGTCACTCATTCTATTGTTTCTTAGATGGCTATTCGGGTTATAATCAAATCGAGGTTGCTCTCGAAGATCAAGAGAAAACCACTTTCACATGCCCGTTCGGTACTTTCACATATAGGCGCATGCCTTTTGGCTTGTGTAACGCGCCCGGAACCTTCTCAAGGTGCATGATGGGCATTTTTAGTGATATGATTGAAAAAATTGTTGAGGTTTTTATGGATGATTTTTCGGTGTTTGGCGATTCCTTCGAGTCTTGTTTGGCGAACTTGGAGAAAGTCTTGGTTAGATGTGAGGAGAAGAACCTTGTCTTGAATTGGGAAAAATGTCATTTCATGGTCACACAAGGGATTGTGTTGGGTCATATCGTTTCTTCTAAGGGAATAGAGGTAGACAAAGCTAAAATTGAGTTGATTTCTAACCTCCCTACCCCTAATTGTGTTAAGGACATTCGCTCTTTTCTAGGCCACGCGGGCTTTTACCGGCGCTTCATCAAGGATTTTAGTGCCATTTCCCGGCCCTTGTGTCATCTCTTGTCTAAGGACACCCCGTTTGAGTGGACGAGTGCGTAGGCGTTTACAAAGCTTAAGTCGAGTCTCACCTCTCCCCTATTGTGCAAGCACCCGATTGGAACTTACCTTTTGAGCTCATGTGTGACGCTAGCGATTATGCCATTGGGGCGGTGTTAGGGCAAAGGCGAGATAAAAACCCGTGTGTGATTCATTATGCAAGTAAAACTCTTAATGATGCGCAAGTTAATTACTCCACCACCGAAAAAAAATTGCTTGCGGTTGTCTTTGCTTTAGACAAATTTCGTTCTTACTTGATCGGTTCTCCTATTGTGGTCTTCACCGACCACGCCGCGCTCAAGTACCTTCTTACGAAGCAAGATGCTAAGGCTCGGCTTATTAGATGGTGTTTTTACTCCAAGAGTTTAATTTGATAATCAAGGACAAAAAGGGAGTTGAGAATGTAGTGGCCGACCACTTGTCGCGCCTCGATTTTGAGGATAAATCCTCCAATCTCCCTATCTTAGAAACCTTTCCGGATGAGCAATTATTTGAAGTGTCAAGTTGCCCTTGGTTTGCGGATATTGTCAATTACCTTGCCACGGGGCAATTTCCTACCCATTGGACGCCACAAGAGCGGCGCAAGTTCTTGGTTGAGGTGAAAAGATTTATCTTTGATTATCCTTACTTGTTTAAGTATTGTCCGGATCAAATTATCCGGCAGTGCGTGCCCGACTCCGATCAACGTGGCGTTCTTTCTTTTTGCCACACCGAGGCTTGTGGAGGCCATTTCTCGGCCAAGAAAACCACCGCGAAGATTCTTCAATGTGGCTTTTATTGGCCGACTCTTTTTAAGGATGAGTTTGAGTTTTGCAAAACGTGTGAGCGGTGTCAACGTTTAGGAAGTGTGACGCGGCGTAACATGATGGCCCTTATCCCGATTTTAGTGATTGAAGTGTTTGATTGTTGGGGCATCGATTTCATGGGTCTGTTTCCTAACTCTTTTGGGTATCTTTACATCCTTCTCGCGGTGGACTGTGTCCAAATGGGTAGAGGCGATTCCTACCCGCACGAATGATCACAAAGTCATTGTCGACTTCTTAAAGGAACACATCTTGTCTCGTTTTGGTATGCCTCGCGCTATCATAAGTGACCAAGGGACCCACTTTTGTAATCGCCCTTTTGAGGCATTGATGAAAAAGTACGCTATCACGCATAAGGTGTCCACGGCCTACCACCCTCAAACTAACGGGCAAGCCGAATTAGCTAATCGCGAGATCAAGCATATTCTTGAGAAGACGGTGAACCCCAATCGCGAAGATTGGTCAACTCGTTTGACCGATGCATTGTGGGCGTACCGCACCGCTTATAAAACTATTTTGGGCATGTCTCCTTACCGGCTTGTTTACGGCAAAGCTTGCCATTTACCGGTAGAAATGGAACATAAGGCCTATTGGGCGATTAAGCACTTGAACTATCGTTTGCCCGAGGCCGGAGCCCATAAGAAGCTCCAATTGAATGAGCTTGAGGAAATGAGGCGCGATGCATATGATAACTCTAACATCTACAAGGCTAAGGTCAAGGATTTCCATGATAAGAACATTCAACGCAAAAATTTTGAACCCGGTCAAAAGGTTTTGTTATATAATTCTAAATTGTATTTGTTTCCCGGGAAGTTGAGATCACGATGGATTGGTCCGTATGTTGTTCATAAAGTGTATCCTCATGGTGCTATTGATATTTTCAATCCAAAAGATGGTAACATTTTCAAAGTAAAAGGTCAAAGGCTTAAGCCATTTTTGGAAATTTTGATATTGAGGAAGAGGTTGAGGAGTTGCTCGATCCGGTTTACACGGATGACTCCTCCGCTTGATTCTAGTTACGCTTGAAAATGAGTCTAGGAGACTATAAATCCTTGGAGGTTGAGATACCTCTAGCGTTTGCCGTGCTCGAACGGTTGTTGGTGGTCCGGTATAGCCACCCGAAATTTGAGCTACGTATGGAGTACCTAGGATGTTGGAAGTCGTGGCAAGCAGTGAGATCGGGGCGAATACCGTCCAGCAATGTTTGATTTTAGTGTCGAGCCCCATGGAGATTGTTTCAAAGTGGGGTGATGTTGCTTGGAGTCTAGAGTTCTGTGGATCATTTCTCATAAAAATAAGGGGAGTGTTTCACTTGACTCGAAAGGGAGCGGTAGCCTATTAGATGATGGCGCTTCTCCTCAGGTTACACCCGTACCTCTTCTATATTGCCGGTCCGACTAATAGGGAAACACAGTCTCGAGTTTCTGGGAGAAAAGTAGTACCCGTTAATCGCGTGAAGATTTGTTTGTTGGGAACTCGACTATCACGGAGCGAGTCAGTACTAATCATTTTCTCTTAGTAGGTAGTTGGCAATTCAGTCTTTTGCAGGGTAACCATGCTACCGTACCAGCCTTGGTAGTTTGGGTCAGACTTGGCGGCGATTGCGGCATTCAAGAGCCCTAAGCATGGGTGCGGCAAAATGTCGCGGTTGTAAGGCCTACAAAGTCGTTGGGGACGGCCCTGTGCGACTAGCTGTGGCCCCCAATGGGGCCGAAAGAGGGAGCCTTGGAAGCTTTGCCAATGACGAACGGAGCGGGTGATGAAAAATCCTCAAACTTGGTCGAGGTGTCGGGTGGTTGACATTCCACCCCGTCGGTACATCTTTGTTCCTCCCTCTCTTTACTTTGTGTTTCATGCATTGAGGGCAATGCACATTTCAAGTTGGGGGGGGGGGGGGGTGGTTTATACTTGGACTTTACGTTTTCGGGTTGTGCATCAAATTTTTTGTGTAGTCTTCCCGCATAATCCATCATTTTGTAGTTTAGATACTCTAAATATGCTCAAGGGTATTCACAATGGCAAGGGTCATGCATTTATGTTTATTTTCGGTCTCTGTGTTGGACCCCATTTGCATGCATATACATGAACTTTGATGAACAAGTTGAGCCTAAGGCTAAGTTGAGTGAATGGCATCCCTTAGAGTATTTGTTGCATCATCCCAAAAATTTGGATTCCGTTCCCACACTCGCGGACATAATATTCTTGTTTATGCTTGAGAAGCATAGATATTTAGCATGCATTTTATTGGAGTTATTTGAGGTCGGGAAAAACAATACAAAGGCATTCTTTGCATGATACACCACAAAGTGTCACATTGCACCCATTTTGTACCAAGTCCGTGTCCATTCTCATTGCAAACCATAGGAAACCGGATGTTTGGAGGGTGTGTTGAGCAGTGTTGAGGAGTGTTGAGGGTAAAATTGTCAATTTGGGGTTCGATAATGAAGTTTGGGACATGCTCGGGTTGATTGTATGGAGTGACATGCCAATTGAAAAGAGAAATCATATTTTTTGGATCAGACCCTCTGGGTATTGATACCCAAAATTGGGGTATCAATACCTCTTAAGCCTTGAAAAATATTTTGGGATCAGACCCTCTAGGTATTGATACCCAAAATTGGGGTATCAATACCCATGCCCCTTGCTAAAAAAAAGAGTTAAACCCCTGACCCCTTTAAACCCAACCTTATCTCATCTCTCTCCTCCAATCAAAACCCACGGCCAAGAAACCCATCTTCTCTCTCCCATCTCTCACAAACCAGACCTCCAAAACTCACGGCCTAAGCTCCATCTCTCTCTCATCCACTCAAAACCCACGGCCTTATCTCTCTCTCCTCTCTTTCTTCCCCAGCAGCCCAATACCCTAACTAGACCTCCATAACCAAAAACCCCAACCAGACACCACCCATACCTCTCTCTCTCTCTCTCTCTCTCCACCGTGAAACCACCATCTCCTACCTCTACATCTCCATGGCTCAAACACACCACAGCCGACTCTCTCACTCTCGGCTCCACCATCGACCTCCATAAACCCGATCAAAACCCCATCTCTCTCTCCTCTCCACCTCTCGGCTCCACCAAAACCCACCGACCTAAACCCTAACCATCGTCTTCTCTTCTCTCTCTCGGTGCTGAACCAAAAACCCACCCAATCAGTCGAATAAATATCCGATTTCAAGGGTTTTCGGAAGTTTCAGAGGGCAATCGAAGGGTTTACACTCCAATCTCACGATTTAATCTGCTAACGAGGTAAACCCTTCTCTCTTCTTCTCTCGTACAGACAGTGTGTCTCATACCTACTACTATACACGATGAAGATAGCCCCACTGGGTTCGTTTGAATCTCTGCCGTACACGGTTGAAGTCTGGGATTTGAAAGTGGATTTTTGAGTTGATATCTTTTGATTGTTGTCACACCTGGGCTTGGAATCTGTTTTCTGTTGATTGTCATAGCGTGGTTTAATCTGTGGTGGTGTTCTCTGCAATTGTTATTGACTCTGTGCTACCACTGTTTGCTGGAAATATCTGGGTTTAATCTGTTGATTACTGTTGATACCTCCTAGGTTTTGGTATTTAATTTCTATGGATGTCTTACAACCATGAGACGTTCTCATCACCCCTGGCATATGGAGAAATTTGCAGTAAAAGTGATCTGAGTTTGCACCAGTAGGGTGATTTTGAACTGTGATATCTGTTTGTGCACACGGCTCATGGGCTGATTCTGTGAAATCTGACTGCACCTGGGTTTTGGAATTTGAGTTCTGTTATTGTACCCACGGTTCTGACCTAATTTCATTCGAACCTTTGTGATATACTGGAAAATCTTAATGGAAAATTGAGTTATTTGCACTGACTGAAAAATCTTTTTGGTGTTATTTGAAGTTTGGCTGGATTGAGGGGTGGCTGTGATGGGCAAAGATAGAGGAAAACCAAAGGAGAAAGTGGTAAAACCTCCAACCAAGAAGGCTAAGTCAAGTGGCTCCAAAAGGCCATTGGTTGAGGAAGAAGTGGTTGAGGACCAAACTAACACGGAGGATTATTGTGAATCCGTTAAGCGTAGGACTCTCGCGCAAGTAATTGCCGACAAGGATTCGGGATGGAAAGCAAATATGGCAACAAGGGGATTCAAGAATGAACGGCAAGTTGACATTTCAAAGTTGGGTAAGATTGAGTACGACATTCGTCACATCTATGGAAATGGCTTGGATTTTTGGACCGAACCTTTAGCGGGGTATAACAAGAATGTTGTGATTGAATTTTACCAAAACATGAAACCCGTGATTGATATAAAGAATACGGCTAACAATAGCATCGAATCCAAAGTTGGGAGGTTTAAAATTACGATAACTCCGGATGAGATTGCTAAGAATTTGAACTATGTGCGCCCCGCTCCCGACACTTTCAATTACCCAATTTGTGAGGGGAATGACCCGATTGATCCGGAGGACGTTCACCGGGCCGTTTACAAGGATGCAAGTGACTATAAGGGAGGTGATCATATTCCGAAAAAATTCAAAGAAGATTGTCTCCTCATCAACATAGCAATCCATCTAAACCTTTACCCTCGTGGGTTGGCCACCAAACCCACCGCCAAAGGGGCCGAGTTGATATATGTGTTCATGAGCGATGGCTATACGTTTGACGCCACCGAGTGGATTTTCCACCAACTTCTAGATTTCTACTTCAACATCCCTACCATGGCCCAAATGCCATTCCCATGCTTGATCACTTCCATTTGCAAGAAAACGGGTGTAACCGGACCGTCTTATGCCCACTTGGAGGAACTTAGACCGAGGGCCATTGATAAAACCACTCTCAACAAAAGCAAATCCAAATCCAAAGCCCCATTGACTTCCGAAACTTCCAAGAAAGTGGATGAATTACTTACCCCGCCCGATGGTAAGGCCAAGCAAGAGGCATGGAACAAGAAATTTTTTGATCAAATGACTTGGGTTATCACAGAATTGTTAAGTAACCGCAAGGAAATTGGAGAGATGAAGCGCCAAGTGGAGTGGCAAACGAGGGTAATTGAGGCTAGCACGGAGCACCGGTATGAGGCTCCAATGGATGAGGATGTGGGTGATGGTAATGTTGATATGGATGAAGAGGCAATCAACCCTGGTTTGTCCCATGTGGAGGAGTAGTGGTAACATGTGGTGGTTAGTTTAGTACTTAGTTTTCATTTACCGAGTCGGTGGAACATAGTCTATGTTTATGGTTTTGATAAGCTTAACTTGTGTAGGACTTTAACTCTATTGCTTTGGTAAATAGTAGATGCTTATTGGTAGGGTTGAAACGGTGGCCAATCGGGTAAATGTCCAAACTACTATATGGCCACCATTGTTTTTGTCTCCCTTTCTTTCTTAACCAAGGTCATTATTGCTTTCACAAGTCCCTGTTGATTTCCCGAACTCTTTTAACTCCTATCGAATGCATATTAAATATTAGTTGCTACTTAAGCTATGAATTCCTTAGTTGAAGTTCCTTGTTGATATTTAGGATTCCATTTCCTTGAAGCGTTGTTCTTATAGCTTGCATAACTTGTTGATTCATGTTATTGCAATACTCGCTAGCGCTATTTTGTGGGATGAATGCGTGTTTCATTTGAAAAATTCATTGTGAAAGAGCACTTTTGTGAGAGTTCGAGATTGGAACTCTTTGGGATGTTTGTTTACTTGTCTATAGTCATGAAGCGTAACTTGTTCATAATTGTTCGTGGCATGCATGTGCGTGGGTTGCATAATTTCGGAATCGACCAAAAGCATGTGTCCTTGCCTATTTTTGTCCAATTGAGCATAATCTTGTATCTTGTGTTTTGGGAAAGATTGCATAACATTTTCAAAGTTTGCTTTACTCGGGACTAGTAAAGTCCAAGTTGGGGGGTGTGATAGGCACCCAACATTGCATATGTGGGTGCCTATATCTCTCATTTTGTCACACTTGCATGCATATAATCCTTGTTTTTAGTTAATATTGCGCGCAAGGGTGTTTTTGGGTGAAATTTGGTAAAAGAAGCAAACAACGTATCCGGGAGCTCCCAAGAATCCTCGGAAGTACCCGGAGGCACCCAAATACATTCAAGGCCGAGATGAATCCTTCTCAAGTCCAAATTGAGGTTTTCAAGTCATTGGAGGAAGGCTCGAAGCAACCAATGTTCAAAAGAAGGCCGAAAAAGACAACCAAGAGTTAGGCCCTCTGGGTATCAATACCCCAGAATAGGGTATCAATACCCAGTCTTCTCAGCAAACCAAGGAAAATACAGACCCTCTGGGTATCAATACCCAGAATCTGGGGTATCAATACCCAGCCTCTTCAGCAAACTCAGGATGGTATCAATACCCAGCCTTCTCAGCTAACAAAGGAAAATTCAGACCATCTGGGTATCAATACCCAGAATCTGGGGTATCAATACCCAGCTTCTCCAGGCAAATTTAAGACAGATTTTCTGTACTTTCTTGGGGCCCTATAAATAGTACTTTACATCATATTTTAGGTCATCTTGACTTGTACTTTCTCTCTCTACCTCCCTTTTAGTCTTTTTGCACTTTTGCTCTCACTTCTCTCTAGATTTACGACTTTTCTACTTAGTTTCAAGGTAATTGCTCTTCATTAAAGTTGTAGTACTCTCTTAAGTCTATATAAATCTCAAGTTTATTTCCATTTTCGTCATGAATTTCATTTCTCTACGTTTTTCCTTATTGCTTTCCTTCACCATGTGTGAGTAGTTTAATTGGTTTGGCATGGGGTGATTTCTACCCCATGGCTTAGAGTATTTCATGATTTCTCAATATTTTGTGCTAAATATGAGTTTGTGAATGAATAACTCTCTCTCTTTTATGATCAAAATGTAGAGTTGTTTATTTCTTTGATTGGGTGTAGACAAAAGCTTGACACACCCAATGCTTAGAACCATGGCACTCTAGGTGTTTGATAAAATTCCTCAATGAGATTGTTTTCCATTACCAAACCCCATCTTATGTCAAACTTGATTTTCATTGTCAAATATTCCAAATGTGAGTGATGTACATCGACTCTCATTTGAGCTCCCATTGAGAAACGTGAAATAAGCTAAGTCATGGGAGGTTTGAACCCCTAGCCGAACCTCCGTTAATTTTCTAGGCAAATTCCATTTTAATCAAGTTAGGAGGTAAAGAGAGATTCCACCAAACAATTCACTCTAAAAGAGTTGGCCGTCTTAACGCCACAGTCTCACCGCACATCAAACTCATGCCGATCACATTCGGTCCTCGTGGAAATCGACTCCGGCTATGCCGGGTTACTATGCTACTACCTACATGAGCCCTACGCTTCGGGCTACCTTTTCAACAACGCAATTGAAGGACGTAAGCAGCTAAACTCTATTGTTGTGGAAAATATCTTTGTTAAGCTTGTTTTAAAAGAAATCAAATTATGTATGCTCTTCGTCTCCTCAAGGTTCGAGGAAAAAATCGATGTATCCATTAGCAAACAAATCACAAGGGATATCCAATACTTGAAATCAAAATTTCATTACCAGGAAAAATAATTAACCTGTAATTTCAAATCATAGAAAAAACATGATTAAATCCATATCCAAACTACTAAACGAAATTAAAAGGAGGTAAGAACGATTATTCAATGAGATAAAAAATTAAGAAAAATTAACCAAGAGTTTGTATTTAATCACTACTAGACATGAGGTGTTATCCTCCACCCTAATTTAAAAGTCTAGTTGCTCATGGAGTCAAAACATATAAACACATAAGAGTAAAACTCCATTGAATAAAGCTTATGAAAATTAATGCATTACTAGAATAATTAATAAAGATCACGCTAAGAAAATTTGAAAGATTACGGTTTTGATGAAACCGTGATATAGAAATGCAAGGTGAGTTTTCAATGTCACTTCGCTTATAAACCATAGTGATTATTATAACTATCACATGTTTAAAAGAACTGTGATTATAATTTAATCACATTTTCCTACAAGTGTGATAAAATGTGTTTATTTCCACTACGCTTTGTTGCAAGTGTGATAAAATGTAATTTATTTTCATCACGTTTGTTACAATCGTGATAAAATGTATTTATTTTAATCAAGTCGTGTTACAACTATGATAAAAAACTTTTTTATCACATTTTTTTCAACCGTGATAAAACGTGTGTCTCATATTTTAACCACACTTCGATTACAAGTGTGATAAAATGTATTTATTTCACCACGCTTTATTACAAACCATGATAAAATGTGTTTATTTTAACCAGCTTTGTTACAACCGTGATTAAAAAATTATTCTTCTCACAATTTTTTCGACCTTAATGAAACATGTTTGCATATTTTAACCATACTTCGATTACAAGTGTGATGGACTAGTAAATAATTTATTGTTTATTTTAGCTTCTTTTTTTTTTTTTGCCGCCTTATGCATCTTTTTGGGCGACGAAACAAATATTTGTCGCCTTATGCAATGCCTTTATCGACCAAAATATGAGTTTAGTCGGGAATGTTTAGCGCCAAAAGATTATCCGGCGTGAAATGATTGGTGCCAAGTAGAAATCTGGCAGAGACATATGGCGACAAAAAATGTTAGTCTCCAAAGAGAAAACATGCCACTAACTAATTTTTTGTTAGTATATTCATCTACCAAATTACTAGTTATCGCCAAAGGTAAATCTACGGCGACCAAATTTACGTCGCCGATTGTATAATTTCTATAAAATAGAATAAAAAAATATAATATAATATATATATTACATATTTGTTGTAATATAAAAGGGAATAAAGGAAAAGATAATACAAATCACATTATTTATCCAAACCGTGATCTTAAAACTAATATTATCACAGTTTTATCTTCAAACCGTGATAATATTGTTGATTTGACTACGGTTTGCCATGTAAAGCGTAATTGTATGATGGTTTTAAACACATTTTTTTTTCAAATCGTGATCTTTTAAGATCTTTAACCACGGTTTGTTGTCCAAACCGTGGTCTTATCTTGTTTAACATCACGCTTTATGCGTTTACATATCAGTTTGGACATACATTTAATCATAGACATAAACTGTGGTTGAATCTTGAAGACTTTTAATAACGGCTCCATCAATCACGGTTTTAAAACCGTGATTAAATTATAAAGATAGTAGTGATGAAAATAAGTAGAACTTTACTTCTTCTGATCCAGCAGTGTACACGAAATCTCACAATTGCCTTAGCCGTAGCTCCTGTCCTTTTGTGATCCCCCCTGTAATAAGCAACCCTTCTCTTCCTTTTATAATGCACCGAATTAATCCTTAAGGGGAGAAGAACTTCTTTACAATAAAATGAACTTCTTCTTTGGCAGCAGTATATTACTATATACTTCTTCCACATAAATCCTTCCAATTTCATTTCCTAACCAGTGGATCTCTTGTCCAATACTTGCTGTATTGCTTGCATGTGAATTACTCCCTCCGTTCCTTTTTAAGTGTGTGGTTTCATAAATCCAACTTATTGAAGAAACATTATCATTACACCTTTCCAATCAACTTAATTTATCACCACTTTACACTTTCCACATCAACTTTTACCTCAACTTTCCAAAATTATCCTCCACTTTTACCCATTAGTTACTTACCCACTAACTTTTCAAAAGGGCAAAATGATAACTGTATAAACTTTTACCTATTAACTTTTCAAAACACACACTTATAAAGGGATAACCCAAAATGGAAAACTCCTGTTTACCAAAAGATTGTAGCTCTTATTGATAAGAACTTTTAGTGGGAGATGGATGCTGGAATGTGGTGGTGGAAAGTGGAGTTTGGTTCCTTGCCGTGTTTCAGGACTTCACTGAAAGCAAACGGTAGAATTGAAGACTAACAAAGTAAGACTTTATTAAACTCCAACAAAGGGTTACAAATCGATCAAACTCGAAGTTACAATCGATAAGTGAATTACGTTATTCCTACACCTAGAAAATGTTGTAAAGTACAGGAAAGTAAATAAAAGAGAAAAAGATATGTATGCCAAAGTGGCGGTTGATCGTGGATCCTCTGCAACGGTATAGATGACTTGTATTTATAGTCTTCTCTCATCAACTTTGAATTTGAATATTCAATCAGCTTTTCCCTCTTCAATTTGAATCGAGCAGTTACTTCCTTAAAATAAGGAAACATCTATCTGGACAGTATCTCTATTTTGTAACCGTCCTTGTCTTGATCCGTTTTTTTGTTCCGTTTAAATCTGATTTAAAAGCTTCCATGTATTAAAACTGCCTCTAAATACCACATAATTAACCTTATTGATAACATAGGTTAATTCAAAAGTTAAGTATATAACGGGTGCCTTTTGCTAATTGGTTGCCACATTTTAGCCTTATGGATAAAAGGCCATAATATTTTTTATGGTGTAAACAACTCCACACTATAAAGGGGACGGAGGGAGTATTACTTTTAATCAAAGACATTCCTTTATAGCCATTTACAAATCTTCTCTTGATTCCAAATCTCAATCAAGCTTAATTTGCTCGTGAATATCCTCTCTAAGATTAACTCCGGATTTTGCTTCCACAACAAGTAAATTTGACTTGTTTAACATATTGAGCCTCTGAATCAAGGTTCTGAATCTCGTACCGACTTAGGTACCAGTTTTCCTACTAGTGTGATACGGTACCGGTACAGGTACCGGCCAGTACCAGGTACTGTTTCAAATTTAGCGGTATCATATATGTATATGCATATATGCATAAAATATACATATAATATGTATATATGTACATCTATCGATTTTTTCCCCATAAAATAAATGGGATAAATGAACACTTTTCTCTACATTATTATTTTATGCTAAATCAACAAGATGAATAATGAGATTTTAAAAAATTGTTTGACTTTGTATAGGGTTAATAGCATAATATTGTATACATATTCAAGGCTAAATTCTAATTTGTAATAATTACAAGGTAAATTTTATAATAAATGCAGAACAGATACAAACACAAATACGTAGCCTCTGAAGTCTGAAATCACAACCAGAGGAGCGTTCTATTGAAGAAAAAAAAATACCCAGAAGAGCCCTAATTTGATTCAATGATAACAACGCCCAAATCACTTCTCCTTCTACCTCTCTCCTGCTTTCATCTTCTTTTTTGTTTTCAACTTTGATTTTTGCTTGTATTGACAAAATCTATCAAAATTAGAGCCACCCTCAAATCTGCATCCAAAACTCCGACAACGATTGCGGCTCCGGCGACGATGGAGGCTCCAATCACGACAACCGCTCAGCCAACGAAAAACAAGTCTCCCCTGGAGCTGAATCTGCAAAGGTATGAGGATTCTCCATTGATAGCATTGTTGGAGATGAATTTGCAAAATTTCGGATGAAATTGTAGGGTTTCATAAGAAATCCTAAACCCAAGATCTCATGTCAAACTATTGAAGAAAACAAACTAAATGTGTACCTGTCGCCATGGAGGATAAACCTTGTGTGTGTGGTTGAACGGCTCAGGCAACGAACAACAAGTCTCCCCCTGGAGCTGAATCTGCAACGGTATGAGGATTCTCCATTTATATATAGCGTTGTTGGAGATGAATCTGCAAAATTTCAGATGAAATTGTAGGGTTTCATAAGAAATCCTAAACCCAAGATCTCATGTCAAACTATTGAAGAAAACAAACTGAATTCGTACCTGTCGCCATGGAGGATAAACCTTGTGTGCGCGGTTGTTCCTCTTCCACCTCCAAAGCAGTTCTCTTGATATTGTTCCTTACTCACACACACGATGGGATGGTATGAGAAAAGAGATTAGGTTTGGAGAAGGGACTTAGCCACATATTTATAGGCCTTGGTTCCATCATAGCCCATTATAATAGATGGAATCCTAATGGGCCTTTAATGGTCTCTACACTTAATAATAAACCCGCACCACTTAACGCACGTGATATAACCCAAATACGCGGTAACAGAGATTTGTCAATTACCCGGTTATATTTATTAGACGATAACAACTTAATGGGTAATACCGACACCACTCAAACCTTATTCGAGAATATACAATATCTAATTATATGATCTATGTAGGCCCACCTACAGAAAATTGCTAACAGAAATTCCTTGTACCTTCATTTCGACCGATATTGACCGGAATAGCCGGAACCATCAGGCAAGGCCCGGTACTGGGACCGGGATGGAATTACAGGAGGCTGGTACTGTTTTATGGCAATCCGGTACGTACTGACCGGTACCAACCGGTACGGAACGGGATTCATAACCTTGCTCCGAATACGTTTGTTAGCCAGACTTGCCTCTTCTAATTGAAGTGGAATATTAACGAATCCAATGGCCGAAGCAAAAGTTGTTATCATCTTTTTCCTGTAAAATAATTAATTATGTGGAAGTAATTGGAAAAGTAATAATCTTTACTCCCTCCGTCCCTTTTATAGTGTATACATATTTTGGGTTGTCCCTTAATAAGTGTATGTTTTGAAAAGTTAGTGGATACATTTCTTATTTTGCCCTTAAAAGTAGATTCCTTTGTAAAAAGTTAGTAGGTATTATTATATTGATAAGGGTAAGTAATGGAAAGTAGATGTAAGAGTTGTAAAAGTTGATGTGAGAGAAAAATAGTTGGAATTTTCAGGTAACACACTTAAAAGGGGGACATAGGGAGTATCAATTACGTGCATTTTAAAACTAACAAGATATGAAATGGGATTCTATGTGTCAATAATTTGGGCTTGTCAAGTTTTATTATACAAAAATTTTAAATTTTTTAAACATATTATAGAGGAGTTTAAAAATTGCATCGAAATCCAAACAGTAACAACAAATTTGGGACAAAATGAGTAATTTTTGTTTACTTGTAGGTTAATTATTTTTGAACTCCCCTTTCTTATGAATGCAATTCATTTCTTATCGTCCAGTAAAACAATTAAGCACAAAAATTTTCATTAAAAGTCATGAAATAAAATGCATTCATTAAAAAGGTTTGTGCAAAAAAAATTTATCTTCCTTGTATTAGGTTTTAAAAAGGAAGAACGTGTAGATCAACTTTTAGAGGTATGGAAAGAAAATGCTTGTTTCCTGAAGTAATATTTTTATTTTAAGTGTTTCTTGTCTCTTCCTCCGCAAATGTGTTGGGAATTTCGGGTGTCAGTCAAATAAAAGCACCCTTGTAAGTATTAAGTACACAGAAAAAGGAAAATGATTTTCACATTCCTCTTTTATTCCCAAATGTTTTATTTTTGGTCTTCATTCGCTTGCAAGTACTGAATTGCCCTTTATATGAAGAAAGTGACTTGAGTTAAAGGGTAATCTGATTTTTTTTGAAAGGCAAAAGAAGTAATCTTTGGAGATGTTACAAAGATTAAAAGGACAAGGCATGATTGCATCATATCCAAAGCGAAGCTAAGAACAATCTCATGCCCACCCGAGATCCAAATCCGAGGTTAGCAAAAAATCAACCAAGGGAGCACCCAAAGGGACAAACCCACACCTAATGGCCTAAGCCCAAGAAGGGCAAAACCAGATACAACAATTAGTCCAAACACCTAAATGGCCTAGGCCCCAAAAGGCCCAACTAGATAAACAACAAAGTCCAAACCCAACACCGTAAACAACACGCAACCAACAATGCTCAGAATAGAGGCAGCTGTCGCCAGAACTCGGGGAACGAGCCCATGTTGCTGCCCCGTTGAACAGCCCGTCTGCATCTTACCAAGACACTGTAGTCAGAAGCTGTAAACCTCCAGCAAGAAACCCACCGTCGACGACACCAGGAAACCCTCCACACGCAGCAAACCCACCACAAGCCGTTAGGCAAAACCGGAAAACATCCATCAATGAATCTACCGTTAGGATAATTTGATGACTTCAAGGTGAATAAAAACAAAGACAAAAAGTGAGTGTTTGAGGATGAAAAAGGATGTGAAAATCATTTTCCCAAAAAAAAAAAAATGAGAACACGAAGGATATATTAACTTGATTTGGCCCCATTGCCTACTTGACAATTAGATGAGAGTTCCCATACATTGAGGGATAGCAACAACAAGAAAAACAAAAATTACCCAAAACCCAACCCCCGACCAATGGGTTATTCCAGCAACACTGACTTATTGGCTTATGGAATAAAGCAAATTAATGTATTATGAGAGAATAATTTGTCTCGTAAAACATAATAAATCAAATAACTCTAGCAACCACTTTACTTTAGTGGAACAACTCCTAACCCCTTTTTTTTCCCCTCTCTTACTCCCTGACTCTGGATGGCCGCTGGACTGAGTCTAAACATGATAAATTCACTTTTCCACATACTTCAAGTCTCCAACCAACTGGGGCTAGCTCAGTTGGCCAGGGCTCTTGCATCTCACTAAGAGGTCGGGAGTTCGGATCTCTCCGCCTGCGTGCATGGGCTTTTCCCTTCTTTCTTTGTTTCTACCCTATAACGGGTTATTTCTTATATTGGTTAAGTTGTTGGGTTTGGTTGTCTCGTGTACTCTCAAATGTAGTGTTCCGGATTGCTACTTTGTACTTCATATGCGATGTAATTGATCTCTCTTCTATCGATCGGGAAAAAAAAAAAAAACATACTCCAAGTCTCCAACCCACGTTTTTATTCCTTCAATTCTAGACCTTCAGCCAATTTGGATAGAATTCCTGCATGCCTTGGAAAAACTCTATCGCAGATTCAACAAATTGGACACCAACCAGTAGTGAAAAATATTGATTATTTCGCAGTCGCAGATTCAACAAAGTGGACACCAACCAGGAGAGAAAACCGACCTTCATTATTTTAACCTTTCGTACTGCTAGTTCCAAACATAGCCCCCAACTTCAATTTCGTTTCGTCTTCCTCGAGCAATCACTTACTGGATAGTGGAAACCCAATTAATCCAGTTCCAAGGCATTCCAATTCCGATTTCAATCCCGTCCCACAAACATGGAATCCTCCCCACCTGAAGTAGTCAACTTTGGGAAATCTCTATTAGTACCAAGCGTTCAACAACTGGCCAAGCACCCCATCAACAAAATCCCACCCCGTTACGTCCATCACGTCGACGACGTGGTCGACGAATTGACTCTTCTATCGGTGCCTGTGATTGATCTTCAAACCCTGATTTCAGGAAACCACCATATGCATTCTGATTCTGAATTGGACAGGCTTCACTCTGCTTGTAAAGAATGGGGTTTCTTCCAGGTTCCAGTTTTATATATTATTGCTCTCACTATTTGCTTCATCATTCCTAACTTTGATTTTGATGTTTCTATTAGATTAGTTTGATTTTATTTTGGATGGCGCTGTTCGCTTTGGGACCCATTGTTGCACCCCTCTCCTGTTAATTTGAATCATTGGTGCCAGCTCTGTGTATATCCATTGCAACCATTGGCATTCAATTTTGTCTCTAAAAGTAATGCAATGAGCCATGGCTGTAAGAGAGAGGCTTGGACTATTGCAGCAGATAGACCAACAATGTAAATCACAAGAGAGTGAAGAGAGTTAGACTTAGAGTGAACTCCTTGTAAAGCTTGCTTTAGTGTGATTGCCCTGATTATCCTACGTGGAATACCCGATTTTGGGAACCAAACAAATCTCTGTTTATCTCGTATTGTGTGTTTCGTGCGTGTTTAGTTTTGATCCTTGGGGCACAAGACGTTGAAGATGATGACATCAGCGCAATGTCATCATGCAGTTTGCGCCACACCCGCTCCTTGTCAGCGCATGTCACTTGCCAAGTCATCAATATGGGCCATCCCAGTGCCACATCATCCACATGTGGCTGTAACGTGAACATCAGAGCTGACTCAGCATGTACAATCAGTGCCCAATCAGCAGAATATTCCTTGGAATATTATAGAATATGTAGTATTTTGCGATTTCGGAGCCGTTCAGCTACATTTTTCACAACTGAGTAGTCGATTTCGACTATCTCGATATTCCTGATCCAACCGTTCGCTTTGTTTCCCAAAATTTGACTCTGAAGTTGCTGTCCAGTCCGTTTTTGGCCTCTATTGAACCGATTTTGACAAGTTTGGACTTGTTTCTGGCTAAATCAACCTTTTCAGATGCAACCGTGATATTTGTTTTGCAAGATTCTGACCTCTATTTTTATATTGTTCTTTTGGAGCCGTAAATTTATGGCATTTTTCAGCCATTGAGGACTTGTTCGAGATGCTTTATTTGTCGATTCTCTTGGTTTTAAGGAAGTTGATCCTCTGTTAGTGGCAAGTTTTGGAAGAGGAACCCATTTCTGACGCTGCGTGAAGGTTGCTTGAGATATTTTAGAAGTGTTGGTGTGAGCAAGGCATCGGTTTGGCCTCCTTGACTGTTTGGGGTTCATATGTCTGTTGTCGCAGTTTCTCTGGCCATGGTGAAAGTTTGATAGGAAATCTAGATTAAACCGTTTGTTTATGGTTTTCTTAACACAATGATTATGATCTGTTTGTTGGTGTTCATCATCTGTTGGCCATTTTGATCAGTGGTATTCTCTAATTTACCCAGCAATTTGGTGTTTCTAATCAAAGCGCGAGTTGTTCTTATGGATGCCGATCACATCTACGGGACTCGGAGATAAGTGAAGTCCGTTCATTTTTTATGATCGAGTCATTTATCCTCTTGAGGATGCGGTTCATATTGTTTGTCTTGTCAAAATGATTCTGGAAAGGTATAATAAGCATTCGTACAACGTCGGAGTGGACTACACAAGCCGGTCAAAGTTGCGCATGCGTGGTCAAAGTTGGTGTATGGATCTGACGCACCCTCTGTAATTTTCACGCATCAGTTGCAGGTTGAAGATGATGAAATCAACTCAATGTCATCATCTAGTTTGGGCCACACCAGCTCCTCGTCACTGCCATGACAGCGCCATGTCATTTGCCACGTCATCAATATGGACCGTCTCAGTGCCAAATCAGCATCAGAGTAGACTCAGCATGTACAGTCAGCGCCCAATCAGCATAATATTCCTTTGAATATTATAGAATCAGTTTTATGTGATTTCGGAGCCGTTCGAACTCTACTTTTCACAAGTGAGTAGGTGATTCCGACTATCTCGATGTTCCGGTTCCAACCGTTCGCTCTATTTCCCAAAATTTGACTCTGAAGTTGTTGTCCAATCCGTTTTTCGGTCTCCGTTGAGCCATATTTGACAGTGTGGACTTGTTTCCAGCTAAATCAGCCTTTTCAAATGCAAGCATGTTGTGCGATATAGCGGAAGACACAACGATTCTAGCAAGCACAATAAATCTAGAAACAAGAACAATAAAGATGAAGAGTGCTAGGAAACCAAGAAAATCAAACACACAAGAACACGAGAGATTTACGTGGTTCACTACACAAGCTATGTAGCTAATCCACGGGGGAAGGGATGAATTAATCCACTATAATCAGTAAGGATTACAATTTCCAAGCTCCTACTAATGTATATTTCAGTCTCTCTGGATTTCTCTTCCTAAAACAAGGTTTGAAAATCCTAAAACTAGACAAAACACACTTAAATAGGCTATTGTACGCGTGCTCTGGTCTGGACGAAGACCTCGCTCATCCTAACCAAGGATGCTGAGAGCTATAGGTGGTTCTGGAGTGCTGGTTCGGACGAAGGGCATGCTCGTCCGGACCTAGGGTACTATGGTCCAGACCAACACCGAACCAGCTGGGGAGCTCCAGAATTGTACCGTGAGTGCTAGTCCGGACAACCATTGGCTTGGTCTGGACCAGAGATGTTGGGACCACTTTTTTTTTAAGCCACAAACAACAAAGCATGATATTTGTTTTGCAAGATTCTGACCCGCTATTTTTATATGGTTCTTTTGGAGCCTTAAAACGGCCATTTACGGCATTTTCAAGCATTGAGGACTTGTTCGAGATGCTTTATTTGTCGATTCTCTTGGTTTTAAGGATGATGCATCCTCTGTTAGCGGCGATTGGGAGAGGAACCCATTTCTGACGCCGCTGTGAAGGTTGCTTGAGATATTTTAGAAGTCTGGTGTGAGCAAGGCATCAGTTTGGCCTCCTTGAGTGTTTGGGGTTCATATGTCATGTGTCTGTTGTTGGTGTATTGCATTGGATTTGGGTGATGGAGACTTTTTGGGGATTTGGTTTAAAGGTTGTATGACCTTTCAAGTGCTGTCATTTAGGAACATTTTGCAAATTGCTTCTTCAGTTCCCATGTGTACTTATATATAGTGCTTATATGTGTTGATTATAGCAGCAAGAGAGACGTAGACAAAGAGAAAAATACAGTAGGTGCATGTTTTTGTGGTAGAGAGAATATTGTTTGACGGTGAAAGAGAGAGAAAAGTACTAGGGAATTTGAGAGCTTGGGTTGTGTATTTCTTATCTCGTTGTACTCATTCAATACTAGTGGAAATAGTTGTCTCTCCCGTGGAGTAGGTATTGTGGTCGAACTACGTAAAATCTTGTGTTTTCTTTGTGGTGTTTATTTTCTGTTACGCTTCCGTACGGGGCGGGGTTGAGATTAATTCCGACATATTCGAAGGTAAGGTATCTCATACTCTTAGTTGGTCTTTTATCTAATTTACCTCGACATTCTTTTTTAAACCAGGTTATAAATCATGGAGTGGATAATAAAGTATTGGAGGAATTCAAAAGGGAAATTTTCGAATTTTTCACGCTTCCGATGGAAGAAAAGAAGAAGTTATGGCAACAGCCAGACAACCATGAAGGTTTTGGGCAGCTCTTTGTGGTATCAGAGGAGCAGAAGCTTGATTGGTCTGACATGTTCTACATTACCACTCTTCCATCAAGTCTAAGGAGGACTCAACTTTTTGAACTTCTACCTCCAAACCTCAGGTCTCTGATCTTAACTTCCTGGTTGTGTGGATGTAGGTAATCGTGTCGAAAGGAAACGGAACAACAACGATTTTGAATCTGTTAAAGTTGAGAGCCAATACTGGAATCAAAATCCTTCTTTTAACCAGTTAATTTGCAAAGCATACCGAGAATAAAGGCATGCAAAGTTAGTTGATTTCCAAACAGAATACTCAGAAGTTGGATAAAAATTGAGACAATTCACACTATTTTGTTATTGGCCAAGATGGAATGGAGTGATTACGAGTTTACGCTTTACAGACAATTAAGAACCTTAACACCATACGTGGATCTAAATAAAATTCAAAATGAAATCTTAACAGAAATGAAAAGATTTGTTTGAAATCAGACTCAAAAGGATAAGATTGAGTATTGAATAAGGATGACAAAAAGCAAAATATGTCCTACAAGTGGCTAAAATGTATTCAAAACAAAGGATTTAAACTGAAACTTTATCGGTTCCACAGTTAACTTGATCTTGATGGTCACGTCGAGTCTTGAATTTTTCTGAGCTCATCTAAAATGGTGTTGGAAAAAGGCCAACTGGGTCTTAGTGGGCCTTATGAGGTCTCGGGCCACCATGTATTATTCTGCTATGTTTTCCATATCACCCTCACAACTGTGATTGGGTGCATGATGTGTGTATATATTTACTTGAGTAGTTAGTCTACGAACACAGAATTTGAATTTTTTTCTCTGAAAATGTACAGAATTTGAATTCAAGAGGGAAGGTGAAGTGTGAGTCCCATCTGTGATAATCACAGTGTATGCATGTTATGTGAAAAACTCTCAGTTCCTAGCGCTTTTCTTTTTGAACCCTATTCATCTGGAGGTGTTAGTCATTTGAGTCAGTTGCAGTTTTTTTTTTTTTGGGCTACATACACTTTCGAAGGGAAGAATTTTATGATTTTGGTTTCCATATTGAATGCAGAGAAACATTGGAGGCATACTCTATGGAAGTGAGAAAGCTAGCCACGACCATCCTAGGCCAAATGGCTAAAGCTCTAAAGATGGACATTGAAGAGATGAGGGAGCTATTCAGTGATGGAGTGCAGTCCATTAGAATGAACTATTATCCTCCATGCCCTGAGCCAGACATGGCCATGGGCTTCAGCCCTCACTCTGACGCAGATGCTTTAACCATTCTCTATCAGCTCAACGACACGGATGGTCTCCAGATCCGAAAACAAGGGAAATGGGTTCCTGTTAAACCGTTGCAAAATGGTTTTGTAGTCAACATTGGAGATATCATGGAGGTAAGTTTGGTCTTTTACTTAATTGAATTGCTACTAGTTAAGTGTCAAAAAGTGTCACGAGAGCTTTCCCACTGAAAAGTACTGGTTGCATTTTGAGTTTCCCAGCACCGAGTCCGGGTGAACATTCCCCCATCCAATATCAAATCCCCGTAGCCAAGGGGGACTCACACCTCTGCTTGGGACTTGTAGTACCCACTGCCCAAGAATCTCTCAATTAAATATCCAATGATTCGTAGTGAAACTTGCTGGAGCTTCACTTGAAATAACTCGTTGATCCCCAAAGAAGACCACTTCTGGTTTGGCTTGACACCAAATATCACTTGTTGCTTCCACCACAAGTGGGCCAGTGAAATTTTGAATTCGTTGGGATTTCTTAAAAGGCACAAAGGATCTAGACTTTCCAGTACACTTTCTGATACGGGATCAACACGACCATAGCACCATCACACAGCATGACAAGATAGTTAAGTTACAGAAACTACAAACAGACTTTCCATCTAGTATCGGCTACTTATAAACATCCTTTGTGTTTTCGAAACACTAACATGTCCACATACCTCGCAACACATGGTACGCGGACACTTTTGAGCACATGTCCAACACGTCCAAATTGGTGTCAGATTTTTTTCTTTTTTATGTAATTGTTGTAATGGAACACATTGGGACATGCTATGACACTTGTTTGACTACTTATAACTGTCATTTGTGGAACACATGGGGACACTTTGGGACAAACTGTTTGGCAACTTATAGTTCCCATTTGTGATTACAGATTGTGAGCAATGGTGTGTATCGGAGCATTGAGCATAGAGCAATGGTGAACTCAACCAAAGAAAGGTTCTCCATTGCTACATTTTACAGTTCCAATTCAGACTCGGAAATAGGCCCTGCACATAGCCTTGTGGGACCAAATAATCCGGCAGTCTTTCGCCGAGTCCCCACTGAGAAGTATTTTAAGGAATTCTTTGCACGAAAACTCAATGGTAAGTCGTACCTTGATTTCATGAAAAAGGGAACTACGGAATGCTATTCTGGTTGAATTATGGCGCAAGTATATTGTACGAGAATAAAGCGTTTGAAACTATATTTATCCTAAGATTTTCTTATTTATGTTGATTGTCTTTGGATGGTGTCACGAACTAATGCAAGTACAGTTCTCTTTAGAAGGAGCAATTATTAGGTGGTCATTCGAACGACCACACAATCATGTGTGGTCATACACGTAGTTATGAAACTTTGCAATACTTTCTGGAATCGAAATCCTTTCATGTGAATATCCTGATGAGGTAGATACATATGATGCAAATTGGACCCTAAGCTCATCCGAGCCTTCCATTTTGTTCGTGTCAATAAATTTTTGGTTCATGCAAAAATTGTTAATGGATTATGAACATTGTGATGTTCTTGTTAGGAGGTTTTGGAGTAAGCTAAACTATGAAGCTTTGTGGTATCCATGTCATAACATTTTATTGCACTAGTTAAACAATATTTTCCTTTGTATCGAAGTTCAGTTACACACTATTGTGATTCAGTAACAAAAATATGGTAATTTATACCAACAATATCCCCATAGATTTTTGAAAGATACACTGCCTGCGCCCCCAACCTTTCTACTTTTTACACCGGTCTCCCAATGTGAATAACTTTGCTCGATTAGATCCACTCAGTTAGTCTATCGTTAGATTTGTGAATTCCAGTTACTCACATTAAAAATTACTTAATTTACTATTCAACCAATTCAGTTCCTTGGTGTACATTCCCTAAGAAAACTTAAGGGCAAAATAAGAACTACACAGTTTTTTTAAAGGCCAGTAACTTGGAATCCACAAATCATATGTTGGGCTGGAATCCACAAAATATAAGGGAGACTAACAGAATGGATCCATTAACATTCAACCACTATGCTACCCAAATCTTTATGTCACATTTCCAAAAAAATATGTATATGTATTATCTTTTCATTTATTCTCTTTTATATTACAACAAATATGTAATATATTTTACATAAAATATATATTGCATTATATTATGATATATTGTAACATTTTATTTTATTCTATTTCATACAAATTATACAATCGATGACGTAAATTTGGTCGCCGTTGATTAACCTTTGGCGACAACTAGTAATTAATTTGGTAGACGAATAAAGTAATTAACAAAAAATTAGTTAGTGACATGTTTTCTCTTTGGCGGCTAACATTTTTTGACGCCGTTATATTTCTGACAGATTTCTACTTGGCACCAATCATTTCGCACCGGATAATCTTTTGGCGCTAAACATTTCCAACTATTTTGGTCGATAAAGGTATTGCATAAGGCGGCAAACATTTGTTTCGTTGCCAAAACTGATGCATAAGGCGACAAAATTAAAAAAACATAAAATAAACAATAAAGTACTCCCTCCGTCCCAAATTGCTGATACTTCTTTCCATTTTGGGATGTCCCAAAATATTTGTCCCATTTCTAAAAACATCCATCAAAATATGGTCACTTTCCAGTTTTACCATTAAAAAGTACTTTTTCCATCTCAATTTGTTTGACCATTATCTTTTATTTCATAACGGTTCTTATGATTTTGAAAACTTTGTATAATAAAACTAATTGATATCTATCAAACAAGATCCATATTGCATATGTTTTGAGTTTCTTCTAAAAAATTAGCCTCACAAATTAGCCACAGTAATTTTGACTGGACTTAGGGGCAAAATAGAAAATACAATATAAAATTTTCACACCCCTTAAAAACCCACTTCCCCAAAAGTGGCAAGCAAATTGGGACGAAGAGAGTATTTACTAGTCCATCACACTTGTAATCGAAGTATGGTTAAAATATGCAAACATATTTTATTAAGGTCGAAAAAACTGTGTTAAGAATTTTTTTTTTATCACGGTTGTAACAAAATGTGGTGAAAAGAACACATTTTATCACACTTATAATCGAAGTGTGGTTAAAATATGCGAAACATGTTTTATCACGGTTGGAAAAAATGTGATAATTTTTTTTTTATCACGGTCGTATCATAGCGTGGTTAAAACAAATACATTTTATCACACTTGTAACAAAGCGTGGTGAAATTAAATACATTTTATCACACTTGTAACAAATTGGTGGTGGAAATAAACACATTTGATCACACTTGTAGGAAAATGTGATTAAATTAAGCAATTATAATCACAGTTCTTTTAAACCTGTGATAATTATTATTAATCACTACGGTTTTATTAGCAAAGTGACATTAAAAACTCACCTTGCATTTCTTTATCACGGTTTCATCAAAACCGTAATCTTTTAATTTTTCTTAGTGTGATCTTTATCAATTATTCTAGTAGTGAAAAGAAATACAATATGTTGGGGCCTATTTGATTAGAGTGAAAGTGAGAGATAATGCGAAAAAAGAAAAACAAAATATATGACGCTTCTGTAGTGTTTGATAGCATGAAAATTGTATAAAGTGTTACCTAGATTTTATTTTCTTCTTAGGAATTTTAATTTCTTGTGAAAATTGCCACCTTTTATTATACTTCCTATTATGTCCATAAATTTTAATTTCCTATCACAATCCATATGAAATGTTAATGGGTAAGTAACTATAAACATTTTCTTGGAAGCTTCTTATAAAACTTTTCATTTTAATCAAGCGCAAGACGAAAAATAATTTTTCTTTTCACTTTCTCTCATTTTTTAGCGTAATTTTCTTTCCAATCAAATGGACTCTTTACTCATTAATTCAATAGAAATTCACACGCAAAAAAGTGAATGTCCCTAATCGAGTCAACATGTGCCCGTGGCTCTCCTCATTGACCATCTCAAGTCTCAAGGAACTGGCAAGCTGCTCTGTGAAGCCAACTTATTGCCCCTCCGTCAACTGATTACCTGACCTGATGTGACAAACCTTCATTATAAATTAGGAGTCACATACTCACAAGTCAACTAAATATCTCACATTATAGGGTAAGAATAATTGAACTCATTGTTTCAATGTCAAATTTGACCAGGTCGTTATACAATCACTTTAATGGATCTTGCTACACGTACAGAGCACCCACGAACAGAAAACGTATAGAGCATGCTCGGGGACCCACTATTGGGTCCCACACGAGTGATCCGAAGAACCGTTCATTATTCTTAGAACATTTTTCCGAAGAAGAGCCCCACAAAAAATCAGCTCAATCGAACCGTTAGAAGTTGTTGAACCAAAGTCCCACCGACAAAGTCTGTCTACTTGTGAACGACTGACTTTTTTAGTCATTTATGTTGTCTTATATGAATTTTTTTTCAATTTTAATCTATTCTTTTATATTTCTTGATTCCTCTCCTCAAATGGATCGAACTGTGATGTAAAAATTATACTTCAATCTAATAAAATTATGAAAAAATATATTGCCAAAAGATGCCTAAGAAATTATGCCAAACTCACCCTTGATACATTTTAGGCGTGGTATGCAAAAAATTAATTATTTTTTTATACCTTAGGTGTTCGGACAGACTTATGCCTCGACAAAAATAATTAAGATGGATTACTTTTTTGTCCCTATTCAAATCTTTTTCGCATTTTTGACTTTGCGTCGATTTTTTTGTGGATTATTAATTCATCTTGACAAGAGGATGTAAAAAGTAAAAAACGACTCAAACTTAATTTATTTTAATAAAGACAAAATAATCCAATAATTCACAAAAATTTGTACTTTGTCTAGTGAATTTTTTTAAAAATTTGATCATAATTTTTTACTTTGTATATTCTTCTCGTTGAGATGAACCAATGATCAAATAAAAAATCGACGCAAAACTTACAAATACCAAAAAATTTAAATGAGGACAAAAAAAATAGTCCTGATTGAAGTCGGACCAAGAACTTCGTCTAAACAAGTTATACCGTTCTACTTATTTAAATTAATGCTCCTGAAAATTTGGGCGTTACAAGAACCTTTTTTTTTTTTTTTAATTCGTCATTCCTAATCTATTATATAGGGGGCGGGGATTCGATCCCGGGATGCAGTGTGGGGCGTCCAAGAGCTCTACCGTATGAACTAGCCACCTAAGAACTTCAATAGATAAATAGATAAAAACAGTTTACAGATATTACAACTCAAATAATAGAGATACAATGAAAAAAAGAAAAGAAAGAAAAAACAGCCCTAACTCTATTCAAAAAACGTGACCATTTGCAATTGAAAACTGTATAAAGGAAGAAACAGCCCTCTGGGTAAGAGAGTGGGCTCGATTAACATCCTTGCAATCAACCTCCATAATCCTGCAAAAAGATGACTTTGAAATCTCCCTGGTCTGAGGATGTGCAATAAAAAGGTATCAACGAAATGACATTCACTCGGCCGGTCACGGATTCGGGATCCCGTGGTGCGCCTCCGCACTACGGGAAATACACTTTGTAAAAACTAGTATTTCGATGAAATAGATGAATTTAATTAGCTAATATTGTCCTGTACAATTTTAAAATCACAAAAAAAATTCTAGATTTATAAAAGGCCCATAAAAAATAAAAATATTAATGTTAAATTTGACATAATCCCAAGAGAGAAAATATTGTGATTCTAAACCTTTGCACACGCAAAATGACATAATTTTGGCCGCCCTATAACCCCGTAGTGCGGAGGCGCACTACGGGATCCTTGAATCCGTCATTAATTATTCAAGGCAACTCATTATTCAATTCAACCATTTTATTGCCCTCACTCGAGTGACAAGACAATGTAGGTAAACTGACTGACGATATTAGATTGCTTACCAAACACTCCGTCCCGATTTGTTTGTCAATTATTCAATTTTCTGTTACATCTTAAATTACTTAAATCTTTCAATCTATAATATTTTTCACCGTTTTAAAAACTTTGTATAATAGAATTCATCATGTACTATCAAACAATATCCATATTGCATATATTTGGAGATTAATATTAAAATATATAAGCAATCGAAAACTGACACGATTATCAAAAATTGGCAAACAAAATGGGACGGGGAGTAAATGACACCAATAAATATAATGTGTAAACAATGTGATACAACCGAAGAAAAAACCACATGGGTCCCACTAAGGTTTTTTTTTTTTTGCCATTCAATATTCATCAGTTGGAGATTAGCGGGAGAGTAAGGGAGTTAGTCCAGAGGGGGTCTAGAAGCTATTCATAGTCCTAAACCTCAAACGCCTCTACCGAGGCTCGAACCCTTGTCTCGTTTATGTCCCTTGAATGAAAAAAATTATTTTAATTATTGGTCCACAATCAAACGCGAGCTCGATCTTTCTCGAAAGAGAATGACAAAGAATCCATTGAAGTAAATGAAACTAGAAAACTCGAGATGGAGCTATGCCACGTTTTAAGTACACAACTCTTGGATTTGGAGTACAATTTTGTTCACCCCTCTCATAGCAGGTGAACAAAATGGACAAGTTTCTTCTTTTCAAATTCCTTTTACTTCATAGTTTTGGAAGCCAATGAGTTATGAATAAAACGCAAACATTCACCTTACCTGTTTTGATTATTAGAAAGATTGTGTAAGAATATGATTAAATACATATAACACGTTTTTATGTCCAAACCGTGATGGTATAGTTAATTTAATCACGGTTATGTTCAAACCGTGATGACATAGTCAATTTAATCACGTTTTTATGGGTAAAGTGTGATGGTATAGTTAATTTAATCACGATTTTATGTGGAAACCGTAATTGTACAATATTTTTAACCACGTTTTTTGTCCAAACCGTGATCTTAAAACTAATTTTATCACAGTTTTATGTTCAAACCGTGATAATATTGTTGATTTAACCACGGTTTACATGGTAAACCGTAATTGTATAATTGTTTCAATCGCGTTTTTTCGTACAACCCGAGATTGTACCTCATTTATTAGCACGTGTTATAGATTTCAATATCAGTTTGGACATACTTTTAAGAACGATTAAATAAAAACTGTGATCGAATCAACGTGACTTTTAATAACAACTCTATCAATCACGGATAAAGCCGGTGATCTTTTATATTTATTGTAGTAGTGATATAACTTACTAATAACTAGAAGTCAAAAGTATAGTGCCCGTATTTGTCTGAAATCGAGGGCATAAAAGTGTTTTTTTTTCCCCTATATATAAATACTGTACTCCGTCTACGGCTACAAACTGCTTCTTCTCACCCAAAAAAACCCTTCTCTGAAACCTACTGTTCGATCTCAAGATCTCAAGGTAAGTTCACTGATTTCCTATAGATTTCCAATCGCTAATCACACAATCCATATTTGTCCTGTATAGATTTCCTTCGCTTACTCTGGAAACAGACTGACACAATCACATATTCTGATTATCTGGGCTGACTCTAATAATAAAACTACATGCTTCAAACGTACTAGGATAGGCGAGATCAATCATAGTATCCTCATTGAAGTCTAAAATTGAATTTTGATACAGCTGCCAGCATTAACTAATTCTCTCCAACGGTGGGTATACTTATACAATTTTTTTTTTCCCTTCATATTTGTGGTTCAGATTCTAAGGCGTATCTGACTGTTACGACATAGACGGTAGGTATGCTTATAGTTGCCGGGAGGATGATAGCATCATCCCCGACGATCTACCTGAGGGATACAAGGGCTTTGTCATCAGTGTATATTTTTGTCATATACTTGCAAGAGCTAATGGCGATGATGCTATTCTGCTAGATTCATGCAGTGAATTGCTGCGGGTTAATCCCACGGACAGGGACTTGGTTGAATCAAGTGCCAACTCGACGGTGGATTTACCAGAGGTAATCAGGGACATGGTTCATGGTTATGTAATGACTAATGACATGTCCTAGAGTGACTTTACCACTTAGAATTGAGGAATTGGTAGCAAATGAGGTGTTCAGTTTGGCAAAGTCTATGTGGAATGATGTCGGAAATCAAGGCGAAGGCTGCATTAAGAAGGTAATGGCGATTGCTGTGGAAACTGTGGTTAAGACAGTGCGAGAACCCAATGAGACTGAGCAAGAGGCGATTGCCCGGGCTTGTAGAGAGTATGCCGAATCTATTATCCAAGATCGTTTCACTTGCGGGGAAACTTTAGTAAGTGACAACCTCAGCCCACAAGCGTCGGAGATTTTGACTGCAAGAGTATCGCGCATCAAAGCATTGGCCTACGTGAGGCTTGAGGATTTGTCTTCGGCCATAATATGTCGGAAGTGTAAGGAAAAAATTTCTGTGGGTACGGTGGTTTGTCGCTTGCCGTGTTCTCATGTGTATCATGTGAGCTGTATTATTCGCCATAGTGCCTTAGCTGATATGTGTGTTCGTTGTTCCCCTCCATCGTAATCGTAATCGTCGAGTAGCAATGGGGTGCAGAATTTTACTGTTTACTTTTGAGTAGTTCTTCCCCTCTAGTAATGCTTTCTATAGCTGTGTTTGCTTATAGACGTTGTGTGGCGAATTTGGCGATGTTATTTAAATTATCAGTATTTCCCTTTAGACTCATACTAATGCTTTTTTATGATTTGTGATTTGCGTGCAACTGGAGAGTTGTTTATTATATCTGCGCAGCTTTGCATTCTTCCCTCGTAACCAAAAAAAAAAAGAAGAAATATTACCCTTATATTTTGATTTAGTCATCGAATGACGAATAGTAGCTCCAAACTTAGCAAACGACGATAGTGAGTTACATTGTTGAGTTGTGCACATGGTAAACTCTTTTAGTCTGTTTTCCATTCGGGATGCTTATCCTGGCTCGTGGTGGCTAAACGTAGCTTGAATTTGTGTTAGTTGCGGTTAACTATCACCAAAAGTAGGGAGTGCAGCTTGATGTTTAACAACCGAGGTAATTTTCTTAGCCTCGATCGTACTATCCTATTCTGAGTTGAGTGTCTAACCCTTAAGTGTAGGGCTATGTGGTCGCATGAAAGTATAACCCTGTAAGTTCAAGGGCGATCCACAAGGATTGATTTTTAGGAATGAGAAGGCTTGTCGGTCTAACGGTGATTTGTGGCTGTAGGTAGCTAGCCAACCCTTGTTTGATGTTTGATTGTTGGTGATTTGAAGACTGAACCCCAACATAAGCGAGACTTGCTTGAATTGATGAAGAGGCTCAACCCGAGGTCCACATCATTGATAGCTTAAGTAGATTCATGATTCTCGTAATTTGCTCGGTTGAGTCACAAGGTAATTTTGTGCTCAACACTTTGATAACTCGTGTGTGAGAATCATGAAACCACTTAAGCCATTGAGTGATGATCACCCTAGGCCGAGCCTATAACGGCTACCCCTCCGTAGAGGAGGGATTTGACAAGAAAACTACATTAAGCATGATTGATTAACTAAGTGATTTAGTGCGAACAAAGAGAGATATATACCGGATGACTGCCCAAGACCCACATACTGGCAAAGAAGATTGTCATTTACAATGCCATTTGAATGGAACCATAAGGATGCAACTGTTAATCGCAAGCAATTGCCGGCTAATGGTCACACCCAATCACAAAGCCTCTTTATGGCTTTGGGAACAAATGATTTTATTCAAACTATTTTTTCCAAGAATTTCCTGGTCACTGAGTGCACATGAAACAAAAGAGAATGACCAAGTAATTCCAGCAGATCAGCATACATTTTCTCGAAACGAAAATCTAGAAAAGACAATAACCTTCTTACATCTTCCAAAATCGAGTATCAAGATGCTCATTAAGAAGTTTAGAGCAAAATTTCCGCCTCCACAATCTCTACTTTAGCGATCATTTTGTCCACCTGGTCTTGTAAATCTTTGACCTGAGAAACACCTAAAAGTTTTGGTTTCACCCAGGAAAGATGGACAGTTCCCTCAACCAGGTCAATTGTCCCCTCAAGAAGATGAACCTGCAGTATTTGAAAAACATGAACATCAACTTGATCAAATTTCCACTCAATTTTCCATAGCATTTGAAAATTAAAACAAAGGCTCACCGCAAAGCATTTCATGAGAAGACACTCCACATCCTCGACCGTAAGTCTTGCCTGCTCAGCGATAGAACTTAAAGGAATAGTCTTCCTATCTTCTGATGGTTGGCTGCAAGGAAACACAAACTCGAAAGAGGTAAATGGGTACCTACAATTAAATCAGTTGTGGCATTAACTGTATCCTAAAAATGGTAAACATATGATACCTGTAGATGATTTTTTCATTTTCCTTTTTCGATCAGCGAAAGAAAATGTATTGAATTGATGGAGAAAACATACAAGATACAAGATAAAGGAGTAGCACCAAACCCAACCAGAGGCAAAGAGCCAAACCAAAAATAGTACTACAAAGTAGCTAAGCTAGAATGATAGAAACTTCGAAAACTGAAATAAGGCCTAAAAGGAGTAGCAACCAATACCCAGAAGTAAGGAACAGGAGCAGATACCTGTAGATGATTTCCATCACACACAGAATTTCAATCTTTTGCAGATATCCTTTCATTCACTACCAGTGCTGGTTGGGCTTTCAGAGCATCACTATGCAGATTGCACAATTCTTTATAAGCATCCAAGTTGCCAGAATTGGATGCTTGAAGGATGTGATACATCCACTCGCCCTTCATCCCCAGAAGACTTCTAATCTGCACACCAATAATTCAATTGTAAAAGTTTTTCCGAAAGTTACACAAAGCGATGAAAAATTGAAAATAAAGAGAAAGGCACTTACAATCGGGTGAGCAACCAACTCCCCAAAGCAAAAGATAATCTCTCCAAGCAATCCAGCAATGCACAAATCAAACGCCAAGTCCTGAAAAATGATTTTTTTTCCAAATCAAACTTGATTAGCCCAACATATATGACTTTTAAATAGAAGTGACAAGAATGGCGGAGGACTAATTTATCACTTCAGATCCTACACATATGTTTTCTAAAGTACCTGCTGAGACGAAATTGGTAGCCGGTTCAGTTGAACATAGGATAGATACAGAAGACTATTCTCATAGAACTCAGCAAATTGCTGCTGAGTCCTGTAAAATTGGGAAGAAACCCAATAAAATCAAGCATGCACATCCGGATCAACATCAGTCAGGCTGTCAAGCGTAGTCTTCGCCTCCTCTAGAAGTTCTATACACGGGTCACCTTCTTCTAGGTTGAACAAAGCTAATTGCATCTTCACAACAAGAATAGCTTCTTCTGTACACTTCCCTCCACTTGCACGAAGGTTTTCAATTACGCTTTCCAGAAATCTAATCCCTTTCTTTTTCGGTGGATACCTGCGGCTGACTAAGACAACAAGCTTGGCAAGCACGAGAGGATTCATTTTGCTCTCAAATAGAGCAATGAAGTCCTGATAAAACCTTAGCAGAGCATCTCCATCCTGATAATTTCCATGCAGAAGTATAGATTTGAAACAACATAAGGTTATTTGCCAACTCATTCATGACTGAACTGGAAATGAGAAACCAAAGAGACAAAAAACATCAAGTGATGTGCACAAAATTAGAATGAAGTTTTGATTATTGCGATTGTCAAGTTTTTGCTACACATTTTGTCCAATTATAAGAAATGTAGTTGAATGCAAGGTTGAAATTCTACAAGAAAATGACAGAATGGCAGAATCCATAACATAGCTATCAGACATATGGTTCCCACTTTATTTTTTTTTTTCATCTTCATGGTTATAGCTTCAAACGAACTTAAACACAGGAATATACAAATATCCTGTATGGCAGAATCCATAACATGTAGCCAAGACTAATATCTTGTGCCCTACGAAAAAATTAGCGAAAAAGACAGTATTGGACCTGTACTTTCCAAACTCTAGATTAGATAACACTTTGATACCATAATCACCAAGCGCTAAATTACCGTGGCTGCCAATTATCTCTCAGTAGCGAAAAAGTAAATGTTCAAGAATATAAATGAATTCTAGTATATGCTGTGGGCATAAGCATTCTTGCCAAACCACAAGTAAGTTTGTGTGCTATCATGTCCCACAGAGGCCAACCATCTCAAACCTAACTATTTGTGTGCATCAAGAAGGATAGCAGCTACCTAACTATTTTCTCTTAATTCCCAATGGAAACAGGAACTGAAACCCCTAGAAATGGGCAGCCACACCAAATTAAGAGAGTTGTAAATTTTCAGCCAAGTTAAGGGTTCCGAAGCTAGACTGGCACCTATTTTTTAAGCCATAACGGAAAAATTGAAAACACTAACATGGAAAAGATGAAGCTGTATAATACTTGTAACAAAGCTAGTTGCATCGCATTCAAACGGACCAGATTTTGATAGAAGAGAGGAAAACCATCTCAAACCTGATTATAAGCTGTCTAGTAAATATGGCATAAAGAACTATATATACACGCATCCGAGAAGTTACTATTCAGTGCCTTCGTGTGATGTCCCTTTAGATCATTTTCTATTATACATTGAGGTAGAGGCTACACACTGTGTCTTTTGTCTTCGACTCTACACATTTCGTATTTGAGATTAGTTGAGTCAGACGACCTCACCATCAATAAGAATAACATTTCGTATGTGATTGTGAATTAACTTGATTAGTAATATTCTACTTATTTGTCACCGTAGCTGGTATTTTTCAAGTGTGATACGAGTAACTAATGGTATTTTTTTTAACTGATACAAGTAACTTCTTGATCTTATGTTTATAACTATGGACGTGTGATATGCATTTTAACTTTAATGTTTGTTGCTATAGAATGCAAGATGGTGGACTTGAGGAGTCTATAAAAGAGTTGTCGAAAGAGTATGCTCTGTCTATTGGAATGGAGTTTGAATCGGAGGGTCATGCATATAGCTTCTACAATGATCATGCAAAAATTATGGGTTTTGGCATTAGAAAATAATACTTTATAAAAAGTAGGACAGATGGGGTTAAGATTAATCGAAAGTTTGTTTGTATTAAGGAAGGTGAAAGAGTAAAAGATAAACGGTATATAGTGGTAGAAATGCCTCGGCATGAGACAAGAACTAACTGTCCTGCGTTCATGCCAATAAAGTTGGACCATGAGAAAGAGTTTGAAGAAAGTCACAATCACTTTTTGCATCTGCCACAGCGTAGTTATTTGTTGCGCTCTCAGAGAAGGATATGTGAGACACAAGCTCTGAATATAGAGATAGTTGTTGATAGTGGTTTATCGCTTAAGGCGTCACATGATCTTATTAGTGCCCAATCTGGCGGGTGGGAATGTGTAGGGTTCATAAAAGAGAACCACAAAAGTTACTTGCTTGGAAGAAGACAAAGGAGCTTAGAATTTGGTGAAACATCCGCTTTGTTAGGATACTTTAATAATCACTCGACTTTGAATCCTTACTTTTTCTACGACATTCAATTTGATATTGAGGAGATGATTACCAATATCTTTTGGGCTGACCATGAGATGACCACGGATTATGAACTTTTTGGGGATGTTGTGTCTTTTGATACAACATTCAAAACAAACAAAGATGGTCGGCCACTTGCTATATGCTTTGAAGCATTTGGGCCACTTGTACAAGAGTGGAGACGAATTTGCGAAAGATTTAAGCACTTGCATTTATGGGTACGAGGCGGAAAAAAAGTTAATTGAAGCTTGGGGAACTTTGATCAATACATACAACTTGCATGAGAACATGTGGATGAAGAAAACTTGGGAAATTAGAGAGAAGTGAGCGCATGTATACATGAAGTGGTTGTTCACTGCGGGGATGTGCAACACCCAACTTAGTGAGAGTTGCAATGGAAGGATAAAGAAATTCGTAAGGTTTGATCATAACATTGTTCAATTTTTTACACAATTCGATAGATTTATTGTGGACAATCGGTGTGAAGAAACGGATGCTACATGTGTACTGAGAAATTCGGAACTCTGGTCCCAACCATCACCTCTGTACGTTACCTGGTATATTGCATTTCGCATAGAGGCAAACCAGAGCACTGAAACACCATTGTTCTTCCAGCCAAGCACCACTACAAAAAGTCCAAATCTCGCATTTAAAACCGTGGTCTATCAAGGTGTAACTAAAAGTCCAAATCTTTTAACCACATGATAGAACCGTGGTTAAAACTCATTAAAACTGAGATCATAAACTAAAAAGCGTGATTATCATTCTATATAAGGTCTCGCTTTCCAGTAAAACCGTGGTTGATATGGTAGTTAGGATCTTAGTCTAGAAAAAACCATGACCTTTCCATAGGATATGATCACAGTTTTAACAAAAACCGAGATAATCTTTATACCTTTTAGTCTCGCTTGATTGAGAAAACCGAGATCTTTTCTTCACCAGTTTTTTTTTTTTTTTTAATTCGGCCATTTGGCATTCCTCTAAATTGCCTCATTAATATACTTTTCCAATATAACCAAAATGTATAGAAAAGCAGCATAACTTCAATAAAAAAATGATGCAAGCTGTTACTCATTTCAAAAAATAAAATAAAATTATCATTAATTGCTAAGCAAACGAGTCCCGTAGGATATCGACAAATACAATCTTGCTTTTAGATATGTTCAGTAACAAAGAAATGCCAATTCCCTCCAAGGAAACACCCAACTATTACGAAGATGCCATATCTTGCCTTGCAATTAGCCAAGCCATCTATCCATGATCTTCCAAAACTTGGAGTTCCAACATCCTAGCTCCTTCCACAGATTCAAGTAACTCAAATTCTCAACAGCTACTTTGAGTGTCAACAAATTCTACACAAATTGAAGACACACAAATATTGAATGAATCATATCTTCACAGATTCAAGGTCGAGAGTCTTATAGGTAAAAAGTTGCAGAACAAAAGTTGAGAACGAATATCGCGAACTTGCATGTAATAGTCTATCACGTTGTTGACAGAGGATATCAATCCAACCAATTCACAATTCATAGTTTGGTGTCCAATGTCCATAGTCTTCTTTCCCATTCAACTGCAAGAGGTATGTCACCAACAAAGAACCGGTGGCTGGTTTCTCCGAATCAAAAAAGAAATAATAAGAAAAGTTTGAGCTGGAATCCAAAGGATATATAAAGAAACCAATACACAAAGTGAACTCCAATCCCTATTAGCAAAATAAGTGATGACATGGAAAAATAAGTGATGACATTGTTATGGAAGCTGAAGCACACAAAATTGATTAGTCTCAAAGCATGAGTGAGAGCCCTAGATGCAGCAAAAGCTACTAGAAAAGGACTACAAAATTCAAAATTAGAATATTCAACTAGATATAAAATCTACTCGATTAATAGGAAGGAGAGCAAAAGTAGTCATATAAATGAAGAAACGTTGCTCTGAACTACAAAAGAACAAAGGTTAACAAGTAGAAATATGGTTGGACTTTGTGAAGTAGAATCGGTTTGCAAGTCATGTGTGCGCCCATGTTATCCTCTTATTGATGCACAAAGATGGGCTTCAAAAAATGATTTCTCTAGCATATACAGAAACTCTTTTATAATTGATCTGGCAGCTGGAGAACAATGAGGACATACCAGGATATATAGCCCCCTGGTTTATCCATTTCTCCAAGCTGTTTTACTCTCTTTGCAGATTTTTCCCGAGTGATGTGAACCTTTTTTGTTCGAGCTAAAGCGATGGCATCCTTTGCAAGCTAGCTCCTCTAGATTGCACAAACAACATGTTAGGACTATTAGAAAGATCAATTGAACTGAAAAAAAAAAAATAGAGTTGATTATCTTAATGTAGAGTGCACTTTACCTCAAAGATAGTATATTTGAGATACAGAAAACTAGGTCATCTTGTTGCATCCATAAGGATAATTAAGCTGATTGGCCTTACATAGCGAAAAGAAAAAAGCTGAAAAGAAGTTGAACCACCACGACCTTAGATTCCCCTCTTTATGCCCCAAAAATCATTTACATAAATAAGGCTACTACTAAATGTAATATGTATATATAAACTGTCTAACGTACCAAAACCAATATTTAATCAAGCAAACCCAATCATAACAACAATTGAAACATCAAGAGAAACACCAATTAGTTGATTTTACAAGCCTAACCAGTCAAGTAAAAATCGATACATAGTACAATCGTCGGTGCTGGCGTCGAATGGAAGACCAAGAGCATGGTGGTGCATGGCTCGAAGAACAATGGTGTTTCAGTGCTCTAGTTTGCCTCTATGCGAAATGCAATATACCAGGTAACGTATAGAGGTGATGGTTGGGACCAGAGTTCCGAATTTCTCAGTACACATGTTAGGGTCGTTAGCTTCAAGAACTACGTAAGCAAACCACCCTAAATTTAGGAAATGGTATAGTAAGAAAAAGAGAGGTGTCGATTCATCTCTAGGAATGCAAGCTAATACCACAACAAACATTCAAACACCACCTGCCAACAGAATGTAGATGGAACTAGCAACACACCCCCAACCAATGTCACTAGCTACATCACCACGATACCACCACCATAGGAAAGTAACCAATACAAATCAAATCGTGGCACATAAAATTAGGGTTTCATTCCGAACACAGAAGCTTTAATTGGAACTACAAAAAAAATTCGAAGAACAACATAGCCAGTGCTATAGAATTGATTAACCACCAGATGAAAGTGAAGTTGAAGTCTATAAAACCCTAAATCGTACATACTAGAGGACGATACATACATATTCGAAAAGGAGTTGAAGCTCGTCTTCAGACAAGTGCTGGCCCTCTTTGACCTTTGAAATCCATAGATCCAAATCCATCGTCCCTCACCCAACCTTGTATCTACGCATCGTCTCGGCAATGACGCTACTATGTAGAGTGATGCCAGATGGCCATTGATACGGGTGTTGCTAGACTAGGGTTTGTTTGCTCAACACGACAAAGAGAGGCGATAGCGAATGTGGCTGAGTTGGGGGCATCGCGTATTTTATTGGTGTTTTTCGTCTCAGTCCATATAATGGTTACCGTCACAATTTTTACAAAACGAGATCTTTTAATATCAGTCACAGTTTTTACCAAGCGTGATCTAAAATTTTAAGTAATAATCTCAGTTTTTCTGAAACGAGATATATATTTTTCTTATGCAATGTCAGTTTTTCAAAAGCGAGATCTATTCTTTAAGTTATAGTCTCAGTTTTTTAGTTTATTGAGATTAAAAAATCTTTCACCTCAGTTTTTTAGTGTAACTGAGATTAAAACTATAGTCCATATAATTTTATCACGGTTTTTTAAAAACTGAGATTTTCTGGGCGTGACCATTGTGACATTTTGTGGTAGTGATTTTTTGTATCATAGTTACACGATGATTTCTCTTTACTTGCAAAGACTTATTTTCTTCGGGTTTTTTTTTCAGGTGACGGGAGGAGGGCCGTATTATTTTAACGATGAGGAGTTTTTTTTGACTTGTTACGTGATCCGAAACAATCTCAATGAATAAGCTATGTTTGAAAATGGTATGACATACTTGCCTTTCAAATATTATAGGAACAAGAACATCCTAAATATTAAGAGAGCATGTTAAAGTGGAATGAAGCTTAGCCATGACATGCCAGGTATCTGATTTGTAATGCATGTTAAAGTGGAATGAAGCTTTTGTTTTTTGTGTTGATAAAAACAACACCCAGTTAGTACCCATTAATGTGTGTTAGGGAAGTGCATTTTATATATGAAGCTATGAAATGCTTGTGCATTGTAGGTGGATAGTTGCTACATTAGGGTTATTGTTTGTCCAAAAAAATGTAATTCGTATAGTATTTAGCTATTATTTTTTTGGGTGCGGCGATAGTATGAGGCTGTGATGTCCCTTTGTAATTGATGGGAAAATCAATTTCAGGGTTCTGTTATGTGAACTCTGCAGATTGGCAGTGATGGTTTACCACAATCAGATTAATCATTTATCATGTCTTTTTTATCTTGCCAGGTGATCATGGACAATCCTATTTAAATGATCGTGGACAATCCTATCAACTTAAGTTCCTCGTGTCTGGGATTTTAAGCTGTTCCAGAAAAGAAATTTTAACCCTTCAAACTGATCAGTACAGCAGTTTGGTTTTGCAGGTATTTTCTTCTTTCTTTTGCTTCCTTTTTTTCTCTATTTGTTAATAAATTGAGTTTTCATAGTGTTTCCAATGACATTTCCATCCTCTATTAGGTCCCATATTATCTGCTTTAGTTTACCTTCTTGGAATCTGGCGGAAAAATTCTATCTTGATGGATTCTGTTTATTATGTGACAGACTGCCCTGAAGTTATTGGTGGGCCATGAAGAAGAGTTGTTGCATATGATACCCGTTCTTCTTGGACGCAACATGGAAAACATGGTTTCTTGGGCATTGATTTTTGTAATATACCCATGTTGATGAAGGAAACTGCATATGAAAAAGATACCCATGTTGGTGACTTATGAAGGAAACTGCATATTGATGAAGGAAACTGCATGTTGATTTTTGTAATATACCCATGTTGGTGGGCCATGAAGAAGATTTTTGTAATATACGTCAGTGCACAACCTTCTACGGTTGAGGAAGGAAACTGCATATACCCATGTTTTTGTAATTTCGTTTGATTTTTACCGAAACATATGCCGATGATTTTTGGCTTATACCTTCTCGGCAATAGATGATGAATATGGTTTCTTGGGCATTCGGAAGTCCATTGATTCCCGGGTTTTTATCTTCCTAATCTGTTAATATGAGAAATGCATTATTTGCCTTGCCGAGTCTTTTTTTTCTTCCACGATCAATGGATCTTTAAGCATTTGATAGAGGTTGATGAATAGTTTGCATTTGGTAAATGTTTATACAAGTTGATCATTTTTTCTTCTTCCTGGGAGACCACACTTGGATTTGCCTAGATCTGTTGAAATTTTTAGCCAAAACGATGTCGTTTTTCCTTAGTTTCGTGTCAGCTTAAGAAACTATGAAACGACGTCGTTTTACTTAAGCCAAAACGGCATCATTTTGCCTTATTTTTTATCAGTTTAAGAAATCATGAAACGACGCCGTTCCATTTAAGCCAAAACGACGTTGTTTTGGGTCCTTTTTCCACTACGTTCTGGGCTTTCAAAACGGCGCCGTTTTAGGGCTGCCAAGCACCTGTTGCGCACCCCGTGCACAGCAGTGTCCCCAAGTCCCTATATATACATTGTAAAGGAATTTGTGTAGAAAGAGTAGAAAAGAGAAGTGAGATAGGAGAGCAACCGGAGAAGGGCACGAGAGGGCAGCCCGTGGGAATTTGCTTTGCGCTCCGGGTTGCGGGTTGTGAGTTTGAGAGGATAAATGTGAGGGAAAAATAGAGTGCGGGGGTTGAGTGAAAAACATTGTATAGAGCCATGTGTTAGGTGTTCTTTGGGTGGGTTTTTTTCACGTCACATTTGTATCTCTACTTTTCCAAATATAGTGGATTCTCTCTCTCTCTCTCTCTCTCTCTCCCTCCCCCGTGGAGGTAGGCATTGAGGCCGAACCACGTAAAATATTGTGTGTTCTTTGTGCTTGCATTGTGGTTATTCTTTATTGCGCTTCCGTTGTGGTGGGTTTGGGTTGTCGAAATCCCCAACAAGATTACAAGAGAGAGAGAAATCAATCGTGTTCTTGTTTTCTTGACTGAGAAAGAAACAATGATACAAGAGCCCCTTTATACTCTTGAGGCTAAGGCGGTTTAGTACTTAACAGAAGCTTAACGGAATGGTTAACAAATAACCGCTACTTAACTCCAAGATAACTAAAACTTTCTACAAATGGAAGCAAAAGACTAAGCTTAGACTAATTTCCTTTGTCAACTAGTGGCCTTTACTAATAGATAGTAAAAGGCAGCGGAAGAAAGTGTGACTGAAGGGGGAGAAATTTTTGTCGTCGAAATATGCGCAAAATCAGGTGTGGAATCCTCTGCTTGGGAGTAGTGCTGGGCCTGGCCCTTGGCTGGGCTTCGACATTTTGTCATCTCGTGTCGGTTTCAGTTTCACGTCGTATAATTCTCAACACGAACCTGACCTGTTAAGTCAAAAAGATTAGAATTTTTTTACGGATGCTCCGCAAAGAGGGGGTCCATCCCAAGATCAAACGGCTCGGATAATATGTGGATTTCACTACAACAAAATTGGCAAATGCCGACGCACCTTAGTACATTGGCAAATGCATATTTACATCGGCTAAAGGTTTTGGCGATGCAAAACCTTGCGTCGGCACCATGTCGTTGTTGCCCTATCGGCAATACTTTTGCCGATGCGAACTTTTTTCATCGGCAATAGACATTAGTTTTGCCAACGCGATATTACATCAGCACAAGTGTATTTAATTTGGCAAAACACATCAGTTTTGCCGACACGGTATTACATCGGCAATACTAAAACTATTGGCAACATGATGTTTCCTCCCCAAAAGTAATTTCTGGATATTTGCTAATAAGTTTTTCAAAATTTTAATTTTCCCAATAACCTACATTTATCCATTTCATAATTATCATTGACCTGGAAATACAATTATTCCATCATTCTTCAAAACCAAAAGTACGTTCATTCTAATACCTTAAACATATCATAATCCAAAAAAAATTATCCACAACTTGTCCAAACATTAACAATACAATCAAAAACTTACTCCACCAGCAATGCATCAAAAAACTAAACTAGATGTCCAATGCATCCAAAATATATCAAAAGTAATCACAAACCACAATTGTATCCAAAGTAATACCCAAAAACTAGCTTTCAAACTATCTCTAAGTCCGCGTATTTGACCTTCATTTTAACTAGTGGAATTCCAATTTTGCTGTCCACCCGAAGTGTCATCCCCATTTTTGCTACCTTGAATTAACCCCGGAATGGCGGCAAACCAGAAGCCAACATGAGCGAGATTGTTTCTCTGATAGAGGATTGTGACTGCTCCTCAGTCATTTCGACAATCTCATCCTACACCAATAATATGTAGAGAAAATAGGACCTGTAAGAACAAGATAAAAAACCAACATGTAAAGATAGAGCAAAAACAATTCAGTACAGTGTGAATTTAAACACCATGATTGGTAAGATCAATGTTCTAAAAGAAGGTGTGGAAGGACGGGTACTTGCCGCCTAGGCGCTAGAAGGCCCCTCGCTGACTAGCCCGACTAGCCTGACTAGACCTACTAATTGCGCAACTAGGTGCCAAGTATTCGGCCATGGAAGCTATAAGGTGCTCGGCCGCCCTAGAAGCCTAGCGAGTTTTAGAACCTTGGGTAAGATGCCAAAATTGAGAAAAGTAATGCCCTAACAAACATTGGACAGTTATGGTTGCGCCGCATCTCCAATGATAGCAAAACTTTAACATATTGTAGGGCTGATATCTTGTAAGGGCAAAACAATTTAGGCTAACAAAAAATCTCACAAATGCTGCTCCCTTTGAAGAAGCTATAATTGTTCAATACATTTATTAAGATTGGTTAACTGTACAAATATGTTGTATGAGTCCTATCATACAGCAGCAATTCAGCTTTGATGCCTCGCAAAAACCATAGCTAGGGCTTTGATACAAATTTGTTCTTTTGCATCCAAAGTGAATGAGCTATTTCAACATGATAAAAAATCAGACTCATGTACCCATACAAGTAATTAAACATTTAAACTCAGGTCCCACATCAATAGAAGGATTAGCGGAACTAGCTCTAGCTGGGTTTCGGATCACAAAACCATCGTTGAAGGTGTAAAGATCAGACTGTCAAAAAAATAGGGGAATTCTTAGAACAATACTTGGGTTGATGCAGAATCTATAATTCTTGGTCACAGAGAAAGTTAACCAGGACAAGAAGCAAATCTGAAGTTGCTCTTACTGGAAGGAATCGAGATCGAGATCGAGGAACATTAATACCGATAGCATTATCGAAGAACTAGTTCAGAAGATTATAGCGAATTATAGCCAAAGCATAAGTACGTCCATCCAACTAAAAAGAAACTGACAGAATAAAGATTAACAAAAAGCTTGGTAAATATTGAACCAAAGAACACCTTAATGAAGCTTAGGACAATACTTAAAAATGGAACAAGTCATTTGAAAAAAGAGTTACCTAGCTACCAGAACTTAGAAGCTGGTGGAAACGGGAATTCGTTGCCTTCCAATTTTCACAAGTCATGAGTCTTGAACACTGGAACACAAAAAAACACAAACGACGCAAGAACCATATCAATAGAATCCAAATTTGTGTAGTACTTTCGAATGAAACTCCAACCTTGCACAAAAAACTGTAAATAAATATGTGAAACATTTATTCACATGAGATTTGACAAATCAAATTGATTCAAATTTGTGTAGTACTATCGAGAAACCATGATTTGTATCCGAATAATAGGGTCATAATGCAGTACAACATAACACAAGAAACTTTCAAAAGAGTCTGCCCTCTTTCCTCCTACTTTACAAGCAACCGAAAAGATAAGACAAAACAAAAAGTACCAGACAACGTTAACTTTCAACTAAGGAGACCAGGAGAGCACACATGAGAAACTGCCATATCAAGTTATAGCTCCATACCACAACTGTTAATCACATTTTCCAAGCTTTTCTGGTACTAACTAGAGGAATTGTGAATGGCAATACAAAATTTTGAGTGAGTTATTTAAACAAATACTTAGAGGGCAACACACAAGTCTTAACTAAATGCAGAATTTATTCATTTGAAGCTAAACATCAACACATAACAAATTCCATGAGACAAGGACCACCAGAAAAGAATTTTTACACTAAACCTTTCCCTTAAGCTAAATAAGCCACAAACCAAACTACAAAACTAAGAAAACAGAAATCATTTTTACTGGATAGCATGGGCACATAGGCAAATAAGAATTGACATGTCAACAATCGATAAACTCACTAAAAAGTTAGAACATAAATTGGATTGCCTTGTTAATTAAATACCAAAGAAGACGGAAAAAAATTCATTAAAACAAGAAGACAAACTATTTGAAAGCTTACAAAATTGGAATTTGGAAGAGTGACTTTCTTGTAAACATTTGTGTATACAATAATATTTGAAAGCTTACAGGGATTGAGCATATTGAGGCTATTGCTCCAACCTTTATTTTACTTGTGCTCTTTCTTCCAAATCAACTCCACCTTCGGAGCCCTAGCAGACATGGGCATAAATCCCTAGCCAAAACCCTAGATTTTCAGGAGGAAAATCATGGACAACAAAGTTAGGGGAAATCACAAATTAGGTCAAACCTCCATGGAAAAAATTAACAAGACCTCTAATCCATCGATTAGAAGGAAAAAAAATGCATTTGTTTGGATCAAATGGTTAAATTAAACACGAAACAAGCCATTGTCCAAAGTCCCATCACAAATCAAGTAAACAATCAGTCAATTCAATTCCTTATGTAGGAAGCATTTTTACAGACACATTGAATGCAATAAAAGGGACTCACCCGTTAAATATCAATTAGTTGTCTTGACTTGATGACATCTTCGATGCCTTCCCCAACTATAAACAAATCGGTGACATGCAAATAAAAGGGACTCACCGGTGCCTTTCTCGTCCAACATGCCTGGCATAGGAACCAAATCGGCACAGAGATTGTGAGAGAGAGAGTGAGAAACCAGAAAGCAGTGAAGAAGTACCCACCGGAGACTTTCGACCATGGCCGTCGCCGATCTTCGTCCTTCCTTAGCGCCAATAATTTCCGGATTCTTCTTCTCCTTCCTTATTAATTGATGATATTTGGAGAGAGAAGCAAATATTTGCAAGAGAGAAGCAAATATATGGAAGAGAGAGAGGCATGAGATGCTGGGATAGAGCAATGGAGGAGAGTAGGAGGGAAAATTAGTCGTCAAAAATTGATAGAAGGGAAGTCGGTGAAAAATTGGGGGCGTGAGTGAAAGGATTTGAAAAAGAAAAAAGTTGAAGGATTTGGGTGTGATAGGAGGGAAGTCCAGTGAAAGGATTTGGGCGGAAAAATTGGCGCCCAAATAATTTACCTTTCGGTGATGTAATTTGCATCGCCAAAAGTGAGGCTTTTCGGCGATAACATTTTCGCATCGCTGAAAGTACCAATTGGGTGCACGCCAAAAAAATTAGCCATCGCCGATGCACATCGTGTCGCCGTTTGTGTATATTTATGCCGAAATAATTTTCTCATCGCTGAAAGTGCAATTCTCGGTCGCCAAAATTTGGCCCATCAGTCAACCCAATTGTATTGCCTGAGACAAGGTATTGCCGAAAGTGCATCGCCAAATACATACCCAACGGCGATGCGTTTTTAGTGTGTCGCTATTTTGGTCGCCAATTGTCCAATTTGTTGTAGTGTTTTTGTTTTTAATTCAAGATACTTTTAATAAGAGAGAGAGAGAGAGAGAGAGAGAGAGAGAGAGAGAGAGAGCATGCATTGATCCAGACTGTTGGATCTCGGGATGGACGGAGGGGATTTGCTCGGTGCAAATACCCAATTTGCGGAACACATGTAGAAAAGTTAATGTCTCCAAGTTAAATGTGTCACAAATGCAAACCCTAACACGACTTGCAAGTAATTATGTAGACTCGTACACGACGCGGATTGACACAATTACACAAAACCTTTGCTTTCCAATATAGGTTAGCTACGGAATGACCCTATAGTTTTTCAAACTAAGACAGGTTAATCGTGTCGGGGTCGGATTAACATGTCGACAAAGATAGATAAATAAGTTAACCGGGTCATTTTAGAGTTATGCGGGTTGAACCCCAACATGACCTATTCCCCAACACGACCTATTTAGCACTACCGAATCACAAATTTTAACTACAACAACAAGAAGAACATCAACAATATTTATCAGCAAGATTCATAGTGCCAGTTTTACTCGGGTATCCTGAAACCGTCAAAAATAATTTTAGTGATAGTTTACGTAATAAATATGGGAATAATCAGGGACGGAGCCCAAGAGAAGGGGAGGTGGCACGTGCCACCCTCCGTTTCAAAAATATCACTGTAGACACCCAGATTTTGATGACTTGTGCATCCCCGATGATGAAAAAGAACACGGATTATACCTTGGAACAGTCCCTTGGGTCAACAGATCAAAAAAGCCAAAATCCCAAAAAACACCTAAACCGTACGGCTTTCTTCTTAGAACCGTACGGCCCAAAATTCCCTTGACACCGCACGGCTTCCATAGTTGCACCGTGCGGTACCCTTTTGCACACCGTGCAGTACCCTTTTGCACACCGTGCAATGCCTTTGTCCCATCACCGTGATTCCTAGGTTGCCCAGCAGCTCAATTCGATCGCGTGATACGGCAAAAACCATCATTTTGACATACGAATCTCACCCGATGAAGATGAGTACGACACCTCCTCGCTTATATATACCCACCTCCGCTGAATGGTTTCAGCTAGCGACAGACTCACGTACGAACTGACCGAAAATTTGTCTCTCGTTAAGCCCATCAACTCTGAAAGATTGTCGTTCCAAATAACAATATTTGAAATTCTAAACCCAGCAGCTCATCCGAACATTTGATCCAGAGAAGTATCCCGAAGGTATAAATCGATGTTCTTTGCTCGAATTTCTTGAATTCGGCAATGTGGGGAGAATTCCATACTTGGATGAGTCTTCAATACTTTCCCCAAGTTTGGAAGTCTACTGTGTTTCAACAAAAATGGTAATTTTCTTATTATCGTAAAATCTCTGAAAATTATTCGGGTGATTAATCCATAATCATTTACTTTAATTTCAATGGAGATACATTCCTTTTTATCAAAATCCTCTTCCAAATTCTTTGAAAGTGTCGAAAATTATAGTTTTCACGCCAAAAACAGAGTCTAAGTCCCTATCTAATGAAAACCAAAAATTTTGAAAATGCAACGGACAGTGACACCGTACGGTATCAAGGTTGCACCGTGCGGTGTAAGTTTCTACGCCGTACGGCGTCAGCGGAAATATATTTTCAGTACTCTGTTTTCTGAAATCCGATGCTCTGTTTCCTCAATTTACAGTTGGCAGTTATTACGGTTACCCCCTTTGATTTTTAATTTTTACTGTTATGTCCTCCCTTTTGGTCATTTCATTTTATTTAATGTTTATTTGTGCATTACATGATTTATTGTCGTCACTTATTCCTCTAATATATCATTTGCTTTTATTTCTTCATATATTGCTTATGTGATTTAAAGTCTACAATAAAATCTTTTCAGAAAAATCCCACAAATATTTAGTAAAGACCAGAAAATTCCGGGCACGCGGGGTGCATTTTTAAAACAAAACCTTCCCCGCGGGTAACCTGGCTCCCGAATGCAAATCTCTATTTTTCGCAGACCAAACCCTTTTTCAGAGGCACAAAAGAGTCATATTATTTTTCTAAACGGTTCCTCGGGTACCTAATATTTTCCAAAAATTAAACCCCGGGTGGCGACTCTAAATTTTCTTTTTCCCTAAATTCGCCTCCTCTCTTTTTCAACACAAAAACCAAGGTGTGGGCCCCGACCGTCCACAAAATGGCAACTCCGCTGGGGATCGATATTTTTTAAATTAATCTTTATTTTTTACATTTTACACTTGTAAAATGACCCTTGAAAGCTTGACACAACGTACATGCTTCGCGCTGTCAAAGAAAGGAATGGTGTCCGGGTGAGAGCCCGACCAATCCGGACTGGAGCTTTCCCAGTTGTTTGCCTGTGTAAAATTTCAAGATTTTGATTAATTTAAAAAGCGAGCCAAGCTTGAAAAATATTTGTGGGATTTTTGAAAAGATTTTATTGTTAAACTTTTGCATTGCACGTGCATGGTTACT
>JAXBDA010000467.1:0-84997 GCA_036023075.1 Gaultheria prostrata
AAACTAGGACTATTAAAGGGGTCAATTTTACTAATTTTAATGGAAGAGAAAATTGGTTGAGTATGAGAGACTTGTATAGGGAAATTGATAAGGGAAAGCTAGGATAAACATTAAAGACTTTTTATTTTTTTATTTTTTTTATATCAATGTATAATTACCACTAGTAGATGTTTATCTAACTAACTTCTAATTTATCCCTTAATAACAAATAAATTAAACTTATACTCTAAATTAATAAATTACGGGTATTAACATTTCTAAAGAAGATTCCAAGTCATTGCTTGTATGGGCGCAAATGCGGGATTTACTCTCTAGGTCTGTTGCTCTGCGTGAAACCGCTCAAGGGATCAAAGAGGCTGCCTTTGCATGGAAAGAGTTGCTGTCTGTGGTTGAGAAGGAAAAAGCCTCCAAATTTTGTAAGACTAGAAATAGAAGTAATAATATGGGACGTAGAGATTGTCCGTATCCTGTCAGTGTATTTAATTCAATAATATCCAGATATGGAAACGTTCTTCACATTCCTTGTGGTCTAGTTGAGGATTCACCAATAACTGTAATAGAAATACCTGATGAGCATGGCGTTAGATTCCAAATTGACCTCATGGGCTCACAATTCCCAAAAGAAGGAATTCCTCCTGTAATTTTGCATTACAATGTCTGCATGCCAGGGGATAACCTTACGGAAGAACCACTAATAGTCGAAAGCACATGGAGTAATGAACTAGGGTGGAGAAAAGAAGAACGATGGCCTGATTATGGGTCCTCTACTACCCAGAACGGTTCAGATCGTCAAAATTTGATCCAAAAACGTGAAGTCCGCACGGAAAGCACGATGGGGATCTCTTATTCTAGTTCGGTTCTAACCGTGGTTCTTAAATTGAGAACCACTAACCGAACCATAATTACTGGTTCTTATTTTTTAAGAACCATAACCAGATCAATGAACCGCATAACCTAACCAAATAGAATGGTTCAGTCTGGATCGCATTGGTTTACCGGTTATATTGATTTTCTGGTGCAGCCCTAACTGTTCTATGGAATTCTTTATTTGCCATATTTTTCCCGACAGATCCTATCTGAAGAGCAAGAAAAAGTTTGATAGCCAGATTGCTCGACCACAACCCTAGGACGTATCTCATATCAAATGGTTTTCTAAACAAATCATGCTTTGTTCAAATTCATCATGGAACACGAAAGTTTCTCGAAGATTCAACTGTCTGTAACAGAGAAAATTAACAAAAAGAATAGGAACAAGAAAGTCGGGAAACGGAAACCGGAACTAAGTGACTTATGAGATCAACTATGACGAGAGATGCAAGGAATTGTCGACCAAGGCACCACTTCTCTACACAGAATTTAGCCTAACCACCTGCAGACCTGAAAACATGCAAAATAAATGTGAAAACGGTTACAATTTGATGAAATTAACGGTATTATTTTCACTCACGTCAATGCTAGAAAAGATCTCTTCTGATTAGGAAAGGTATAACATTCCAAATCAGAACCTTGACAAAAGCTAGTCCTAGGTGCCATATGGATACGGGGATTTGAAATCTAGTAAACTTCACATTTTATAGTACAAATCCACGAGCCAGCCCTAACAAGATGGACTTCGCTACGTAAAAATGTTCAAATGACAAATGGCCATGGTATATACCAGCTTAATAATATGAGTTTGGTTCCTATTCCACTTCGAATTCGTATACGAGGAACATATACAACACAGTAGTAACATACTGAATACTGCAACTACTTGTGCTAATGCTTTTGCTTAAAGCAGCAAGGGCCAGAAATTGCACGAATAGGTCCCTAGCATAATCGAACTCAAAATGACAGATCAACCGAGGGGTAACTATAATATTTACCTCCTCAACATGACCCTCCACGCAAAATGGCTAGACTCCATAAGCAAATCATGTATGAATCTTAATAAACCAAGTATGTGATCCAACTCATTCGATAACTTAAATTGTTAGATAAGGAGTAAATGTCTTAATCGCATCCTCGGCCAAAACTTTTACATACGCTACCAAGTCAGCAGACTCGGGAGGAAGATGGAACGAGATTTTTTTGCAACATCTAATACTATTTAGCTAGTGAAATAATTAAAAGTCCCAATGAACTAGAGTAATTGAGTCCCTATCGTAGTAAAAGAGAGAAAAAAATTATATCCCCTTCTATTGAGATATATATGGGAATCCAAGATTTATGCTCTCAGGTGAAAGAAATCTCGACAAAACACTAAACTCCATGCGCATGTAGTGATAACTTCTATCATTTCAATGCCTCAGATTATGATGATGATAACAGTGGTGTGGTACCTTAACAGCAATTTTCTACTTCCCATGGCTCCACAAGAACATAAAGCGGCTTTCCATTTAGTCTGTTTTGTCCCTGAAAGAGGTCAAATGGTCAGGATGTAAGTCATAAACAGAGAACGGGGCAGGTACAAAATTGTGGTGACTGATCAATAAAACAAAATTGAACAGAGGAACAAAGTAAAACCTCAGCGACTACAGATTTGTAAGCTCTGCATATTCTCCGAAAGATATGGAATACTATGCTCCTAAAAATGTAATCAACTAACTAAGACTGTAGACAACAGGGTTGGCCACATTATGTACAGGCCAATTTTAACTCATGTAAGATTATTAAGCTATAAAATAAGCTTACACAACCCATTTAAGAGCCTAAGTTACCTGGAGGGTTGTTGGAGCCACTCGGATGTTAGAAAGCCTGGGGTCAAACCTCACTGACTACAACTAACAAAACTAAAGTTTGCCGAGCAAAACAAAAAACAGAACAAAAACAATAGCTAGAATATAAATAAAATAAAAGGTAACAAGGGAGTAAATGTAACCTTTTTGAAACGTAACATTAAGTATCCAACTACAGCTAGCTCAATTGACCAAAATCTTCAGACCTAACTAAGAGACCAAGAGTTTTGAGTCTTGCAATACGTCTGACATCCCCCCTCCCCAGTATACGACCTCAAAATGTATCGCCAGGAAAACATAGCATTCACAAAAAACTAAATTCTAAATATGATAATATCTATATTTATGGATTATACATACAACATGTGGTGAAATGAAGGCTGCAGCATGATACGAGATCAGAAAACAACGAGAAGCGTTACCTTGACCTCAGGCAGTCCAATAACACAAGCACATTCCGCCACCTCAGCCCGCATACGCTCTGTAAAGTGATTGAACAGATTGTCTTGAGCTAAGCACCGACGAAAAAAAGTAAAAATAAAAAAGGAAGATAAAGTACACTATTTTGAGCTTAGAATACTACGCCAGCCATTAATAAATCACATTGGGGGCAATGATAATGAAGTTTTCCGACCCTTAGATAACCCGCACTCCATAGGACCTTTATATAAAATATTTGCGGGAAATGTAATTAGAAATGCAGGGAGGGGGAGGTTCATGCAAACAAAGGTATCTTCCATATTCGTTATCTTTGAAAATGAATGGGTGTGGGCCGCGTGGCCAAGGCATAGTGATCTACTATGAATGCAGACTATTGAGTAAACATCACAAGAATTTCTTTTTCTAGTCCGTAACAATAATACAATGACATGGCTCCCAACTGCAGATGGCTTTTTCCTGTTAAGTCTGCTTGGAATTCCATCAGAGCCGCTTCCTGTTTGCGTATGGCCCTGCCTCTCCCTTGGGCCACTTGATGAAGCTCACTGGTACCCAAAAGTTTGGTGGAAACAAGGTGTAGGCCTAAATTCTGTTGCCCTAGTTTCTCTAGCTTTGATTGGTAAGTTGTCGTTTGCTTTTGTTTTGGTTTTTGCAGTCTAGATTATAGATGAATAATTCTTGTACCCGGCCTTGAGATCGTATCGTTCAATCAAATATTAGCTTACCAGACGAAAAGAAAAGGAGATAGATGAAGTTGTGTGAAAGGAACTTAACTTACCTAAAAGTCTTATTGCTGCAGAGAGAGTCCCACCCGTAGCTACTAAATCATCGATCACCACAGCCCTTTCCACAGAGCGCCCACATGCATCTCTAGACAATCAGTACCGTACTCAAGCACATACGATTCTGAAATTTTTTCACCTGCATATTCATCATACTTATTGGTCAAGACAAAAGAAAAAAACAATTGCAGAAATCCTACAAAACCGGAAATGAGAAAAACTTTCATGTATCCAATATTACACTTTTAAAGTTCAGTAACTAACGATTAGATAGACTCCGGTCAGCTTCAATCCAAAAACTTAACTTCAGTTTTTCCTTCAAAACATTACACGCATTGAAGAAAAGGAATTAGCTACATTGCCGTGCGTGTGTTTGTGCCAACAAACCTAGTTTCCTATGTGCAAATTGCAAAGCGATTCACTGCTGCTACATTTGCATTAACACTACGAGTCAACCAAATTTCCCATTACATCAAAAGAGTCAAAACCATTTGGTGTTATATAAGACAAGCCAAGCTTATCAAAGTTTACTATTGACTAAAGCCCAAATTTCTACAAAGAAAGTGATGCCTATGCAACAAATTCCAGCGTTAAAATATAATATTTAAGTAGAGTTAAGCTAACTAGCACTAGAATCTGTCTCTTTAGAAAAGAAAAAAAAAAAAATTATCCGACCTAAACGAAAATCTGATTCATCAACGTCCACCATGAATCATCATCAGCCGGAAGGACAGGAAACTATGACTCAGAACCCAAAACAAAAATCATATAAAAGAGAAGAGAAGTGACACTAACGATCACAGTGTGTTGTGATGCGTGGTTCCATTGACACATCCCAAACTGCATCTGGATCATCATCATCAGCCCGGCAAAGAGGACGTGAGTACCAGGTTCACTTTCTCCCGATTCCTCTCTTCGAAACAAAAAAGTCACCTACTACCCACTGTCGCCAAAGGCAAGAGAAAGGTTAATTACTTCTGCTGAATGTGGAAGTTGATAATGAACAACAGTTCGAACGTCCGGAATAGCAAGCCCACTTGCTGCAACATCAGTAGCCACAAGAACACCATATATATGCTTCAGGTAAAAACAATGAATCCCGCAGAACCCTAGTATGATATTGACATATTGTCCATAACAAAATCGTTCGTCTTTCCAATTTGGGCTGTTCCGAATTCTTAGTCCTCTTTGGCAATTTGAAGGATAAAACTTCAACTACTTTCCAAAACCCACACACACATAGAGCTAAAAATGTACATAACAGTTGATATAAAGCAGTTAAATGGGCAATGAATACTTAGTCCTCTTTGGAAATTCGTCTTTCCAATTTGGGCTGTTCCGAATTCTTAGTCCTCTTTGGAAATTCGAAGGATAAAACTTTAACTATTTTCCAAAAACTCACCCACACAGAGCTAAAAATGTACATAACAGTTGATATAAAGCAGTAAAATGGGCAATGAATACTTAGTCCTCTTTGGAAATTCGTCTTTCCAATTTGGGATGTTCTGAATTGTTAGTCCTCTTTGGAAATTCAAAGGAAACTTTAGCTATTTTCCAAAACTCACCCACACATAGAGCTAAAAATGTACATAACGGTATGATATAAAGCAGAAAAATTATGCATTTATTGCATCTCTCCTCTAAAAGTTGAAATTCCTCCAAGGGACCAACATAGGGATGGAGAGAGTATGAAATCTCATTGTGCTCCCAAATTGTAGCAAGACTGGTGATAAGGATAACCCCCAGGCATAGAAAACTATGGGAAAATAACAGAACAGAAAACTCAGCAATATTCAGTATTCACCACTGTTATTCTAATTCCACGCCAGTAAACTAGAAGAAGAAGTAATACAAGACAGCCAATCAGAAATGTCAGAAAATTCCCACTCTTCGGGGATGCTCGAGAACAATCGTAAGTAAATACCTCGCTCATCTGAAACACAAACTCCGTCTCCACTTTTTTCTTAAATTGAAACTCTCCGGTCGACTTTCCAGTAGAGAAATCAACGATGACGACGGCCATGGCCACCGCCCGTTTCTATTTCCCCTCCCCAACTCCAATTCGAAACCAATTTAACACGAAAACCTCTCTCCTCGCGCCTCCTCCACCGGAAAGTCGACTCTATTCTCATCATCGCCGCCTCCTCTATCTCTCCGTTCTACCTCCAGAGCTCCGCCGTGTGCGGCTCCGCCCGTTTCTGTATGTATCATAATTGTAGACCAAACACAAAACTGAAGACAGCCATCATCAGACTATAATAGATGCCACGACGTCGTTTTAGGGTACATACAAAACGAAATCGTTTTAGGTACGTGGCATAGGTTCAAGCTGCGTCACGTGCCCAAAATGACGTCGTTTTATGTACATGACATAGGTTCCAACAGTGTTACGTACCCAAAATGACGTCGTTTTATGTACATGACATAGGTTCAACCTGCGTCACGTAACCAAAACGACGCCGTTTTGGGGTTCCCAAATGGGAAAACAGCTTAATTCGAAACTATTAATCCTATCAAAACTGTCCAACATTTAGATTTTGTCAATAAGATAAACTAGGTTAATTATTATAAAAATTTAATTTAGAAGTGGAAGATCTGCTAAAGCCTCCACTGATGGGTGTAGCATTACACTAATCTCACCGAATGATGCATCTAAATTTGCTGCTTTGTGCAAATCATTTTCAAAGGTAATGCTCTTGTGAAGTAATTTGACAAATCTTGAGATCTGAACATATGATAAGCAAATAGTTAACGTACATGATTTATATTCTATACCTGCTATGAGGTTGCATATTGAGGTTTCTGGAAGTCATTGTTATCTTCCTAATTTAATCTGTGGTTCTGTTTCCTATGTTGATTTGAACGATCCCTATTTAGCTTGCATGTATCCTATTGTTCTTTGCTTCTGTATCCAGGAAACTTTGCGGAGGTTTCCAATAGAGATCTCATATATTCCTGAGATTGCCAAAACGATTTTCTCTTGTTTATCAAATAGACAATTTTCCGCGGAGGGAATCCCTGGTAATCATTCCTCTTTTACTGGCTTGGAGTGTTATGGTTATCGTAGAAGGGTTCCTCGGTGGAATGGTAAAAACTAAAAACTCAGGCTCGCAAGCATGAGAACTTGGGTTTGAGACTCAGAGTAGTCACCTTGCGCTTATAGTTCCGGAGGTTAGGTTTGTGTCCAGTCTTACCACTTTCACACATTCAATTCAAAGGGGCTAACACAAGTCGTTATGTTATCTGCAGAACCATGTCTCAGCGCTTGCAATGGTTTTTTTTTTTTCTCCAATACATTTTTAAAGAGGTTGATAGTGTTTTAGGTAGCTGAATGGTTATATTGGTGACTTTCTAATTAAAAAGTCTTACTACATTATGGTATCATCCGGTAGCGGCTATGATCCGCAATTGTCTTTTTTAGTCTGCAATTTTGTTTCCTATGCATATTAAATGCAATACTGTAAATTTAATTGAATGTCATTCACGTCTATACTTGACAAATAAAGTTGCAACTTGAAAATTTTGGTCCACCTCTCCTTTTTGGGATGTCTCAAATTTTGAGCGGTCAAGTATAAAGTTGAAACATTTCAATATTTGCCCTTCATCTCCTAATTCAAATTTCAAAAGTGGAGGAAAAAAATCATTTGATTTCAAATTTGGCACCACATAGCTAATTGGTAGTTTTGGGATTTCATAGGTTTGGAAGAGTAATGATGGTGTCACCTTGAAAAGTTGGATTCCCAATATGGGACCAAAATTTTGGGACGGAGGGAGTAATAATTTGGTTTGTATGCAGTTATGGTAATTTGACTATGGTCTCGAGTCTCTTGGCATTGGTTTTGCTAGAGTCCCTAAACCTATACTAAAAGATTGAGGCAAGGTATGGCGCGGTAAAGGGTGAGATTATTTGAACTAATGATTTGTTGTGCTTAGTGCTAAGGTACTAGTTGTAGTTCCATTGTGTTTTAGTTTTAGATGATCTATTTTGCCTTTTTTGTTTTCAGTTAGAAATCTGCATTTAAAGGTGAGCTTTCTTTCCTGACTTTTTGTAGAAAAATAGAGGGGTGTGATGCTTCAAAAAAGAATAGCTCTCTTTCCTTTTCTTTTCGTTACGTTGGCCAGCATCATACATCTTTCCTTTTTGTTACGGTTGCTTTCTGTCACTGTGCCTCTCTATTTTTGGTTCTAATCATCAAGTCTCACACTGACGGATCACCGATTGACAGATCGATTAATGAATAACTCGCTCGTTTTCAGTTTTGGAGCCATGGACCACGAAGCGAAGTTCACTAATCTTATTACGTGGTTCGATGTTCGATCAGATGGTATGCCAAAAACTAGTATTTAAGATTTGTCTGTCAATTCAGAGAATTTATTTGAGATATCTGTTTTAATATGCAACTGTTAATACATGTATATATGTGTATCTCTATATGAAGAAGTGTTAGATCAGAATGATCACGTGTGTGGTTTCCCAAAGTTGGGGCTCTCAACTATCTATCTATTTGTCTGTGTGTGTAGCCGCCCGAGAGACAGAGAGAAAAAAAAAAAAAAACTGAAAAATGACATCAAGCTCCCCTTCATCGCTGTACCTAATGCATACCAAAAAGGGAAAAACACAGAAAAAGGAAAACATGACATCAAGCTCCCCTTCATCGCTGTACCTAATGCACACCAAAAAGGGAAAAACACAGAAAAAGGAAAACATTTGCTGTGGTGATAGCTCTCTCCTAATTTTTATTGGTAAAATTTATGTTTCTTTCGTACTTTTCTTTTAAAAGTGAATAATGAAAGAGAATGCATGAATTTAGTACGTTGATTTGGATCAATTTTCTTCATCAACGTGTGGCTTGGAGTTCTTCTCTCTTTTTCTTTTTTTTGGTTTTACGAGCTTCAACCGCCAACATTCATGTGTTTTTTAGGGTGGCATTTATGCAGCTTCTGCTACGACGGAACCCATATTTAATTTTGTTTTTGTAGTTGTACTTGTGTTTTTCAGGACGTCTGGGATGCAGTTTGTTACTGTAGTAGCAGCGATAAGTACGGCTTTCGTGTGATGAGTTTCTATAGGCGCTATAGGTGCAGCTCCAGAACCTCCATTTGCCGAGTTTTGGTACTTTACTCCGTGGCTGATGTTCAGGAGATTTTCTTAGCTTTTCCGTTTTTTCCGGCACTCAATCTAATCAAGATTTTTTTTTGAACGGACAATCTAATCAAGATGTCCTTGCACAAATCGTTTGCCTTGCTGGCATATATCTGTACAAGTAAACCTGATTCTAATGCTTTTTTTTCTCTCTCCCTCCAGAAGTTTGTTTTCAGATTTGCGCTGTAAGATCTAATGGTAATTTGCTCTCTGGTTCGAATTCCAGACATCGCAAAGCTGAGCCGTTGATTGCCAATGCAGTTGCAGTAAGTCTCACACCCTCTGTCTGTTAGAAATGTTGTATTGCTGGAATTAATGTCAATTGGTTCTGAAATTTGTACACAAAAGCTGGAGTACAACGGCTTCAGCCGCATCCAACCCTCAGTATGCTCAGTTGATTACTAGTACTACTGTTCTTCTCGGATTTCTTGTTGTTTACCTCAACAAGCACAGTACTTGTACTAGGTACGGGAGTATGATAAAAATCACTTATATATTCGGAACTTCCAAAGTTCGCATTTATATGTATCCAAATTAAGAGACCTACTTCTCTACATATGCTTGTTGCCGACTGCAACCAACGGGTAAAATTGGAAGAGGGGAAAGTAATTGTTGCTGATTTCAGGAGGTGGGTTTTCAGAGTTAAGTTTTGTGGGGAAATTTGGGTTTTGGATTTTTCAAATTGGATAAAGTCATTCCGTTGTAATGTGATATATACCACATCGTAGTTCAGGGATATATAATGTAGTTTGCAGGTTACGTCTTGGGTTGGACTCCTATGAACATGATATCTCCCTTAGTTTAAACTCTAACCTCTACCAGCATACTAACGATATCTAATATTCGTTAATAAAAAAAAAAAAAGTTGATTTTCTCAACCTCTGTTTGCCAATTGATCTCTGAAGATTGGTTTCTAGAATTTCCAATCTACTCCTCATATAATGCTATATCTTTCCTTGATTGATTCAGTAGCACCACATTTGCTTTCTTGGATTTGTGCTATATTTTTCCAGTTCATTTAGATTTCCCTTGCTGTGCCTTTTCGTTGAATAGTTTTAATTAATTGGAAGATGAAATCTTGCACTCCTTTTTCTTTCATAGATTTTGTCATAGGCAAGATCTATGTAGGTTTGTGTTATCTGCTTGAATTTGTAACTATGCTCTATATATTCCGAACTTATTTGTCATTTTTTTATGGAGTGGCTTGTTGGGTATCCCACTTTTTTAAAACCAAAAGACTTGGAATTGTTAGGAAATTATAAGAAATGTCAACGTCACATCATTTCAGCGCATTTTCTTCAATATATCAGAGGATTCAATAGTACTCTCGCTTTCCCATCTTATTTGGCATGAAGGATATAACCAAGTGCATTTGCTGTTTTATTTCCATTTATTGCAAGTTGGCCTTCGGGCGAATAACCACTTAAATTACATTGCACCTTCTCTTCAACAACTTCCTAAACTTGAAACCAATGGGGCATGACTTTTTCTGAATGCTTTGCCGCAGGTGTTGGAGAAGACTTCAAACATATTTCAGAGGCCAAAATTAATCCGGACAAGGTCTGCTGGTTGATTGTGGATCTAATGGGCTTTCTGGTGTCTTGAATATGGATAAATTGGGTGTTGTGTTTCGGTCTGCTAAACTGAATGTGATGGAAATTGTGAACCTAACGATTGTAGTGGATGGAACTCGGCGGCAAGAGTCTTGGAAGGAAGCTGCAGCTTGCCGTCTTGTGAATGAAGGGGGATATGTTCAAGATCAAGGTTTGGAGAGGGTTTTGCTTGTTCTGCTCTATTGGCTGAAGCGCTTGCTGTTGCTTAAGGTGTTGGAGTGGGTGAAATCAAATCGAAGGGTAGGCGTCAAGTTGAAGTTCTTACGGACGACTTGCTCCTGGTTGTAAGCCTTAGGAAAATGTTAGCGTGAATGCTATTGTTTGGCCTATTTTGTTCGATATTGTTTGTATTTCCAAGTGGACTTCACCATGTATTGTTCCTTATGCAAAACTCCCTCTCTAGAACTGACTTCATCATGTATTGTTCCATTTCGTTTCATTAAATTGTAGACGTATATGATAACTATTTCATAGTATTCCATAGATTGCAAACATCACAAATACACCAAGTTTGAAACGGGTGTCACCGAACGTGCAAAGGCCACCTTGTGTTGAGCATAAGTGAAAAGCAGATATTATGAAGAACAGGGATTGCATGGTATAATGTTCAGGAATATTGAAGAGCTTCTGCAGATTGGTATCAAATGGTTTTCTAAACAAATCATGCTTTGTTCAAATTCATCATGGAACACAAAAGCTCTCGAAGATTCAGCTCTCTGTAACAGAGAAAATTAACAAAAAGAATAGGAACAAGAAAGTCGGGATTTGGAACCGGAACTAAGCGACTTATGAGATCAACTATGACGAGAGACGCAAGGAATTCTCAACCAAAGCACCACTTCTCTACACAGAATTCGGCCTAACCACCTGCAGACCTGAAAACATGCAAAATAAACGTGAAAATGGTCACAATTTGATGAAATTAACATCATTAATTTCACTCGGGTCAATGCTAGAAAAGATCTCTTCTGATTAGGAAAGGTAGAACATTCCGAATCAGAACCCTGACAAAAGCAAGTCCTAGGTGCCATATGGATACGGAGATTGAAATCTAGTACAATTCACATTTTATAGTACAAATCCACGAGCCAGCCCTAACAAGATGGACATCGCTACGCAAAAATGTTCAAATGACAAATGGCCACGGTATATACCAGCTTAATAATACAAGTTCGGTTCCTATTCCACTTCTAATTCTATGACTCGTATACGAGGAACATATACAACACAGTAACATACTGAATTCTACAACTACTTGTACAAATGCTTTTGCTTAAAGCAGCAAGGGTCAGAACATGCACTAATAGGTCCTTAGCGTATTCGAACTCAAAATGACAGATAAACCAAGGGGTAACTATAATATTTACCTCCTCAACATGGCCCTCCAAGCAAAAATGGCTAGACTCCATAAGCAAACCAAGTACGAATCTTAATAAACCAAGTATGTGATACAACTCATTTGATAACTTAAATTGTTAGATAAGGAGTAAATGTCTTACTCGCATCCTCGGCCAAAACTTTTACATACGCAACCAAGTCAGCAGACTCAGCAGGAAGACAGAATGTGATATTCTGCAACATCTAATACTGTTTAGCTAGTGAAACAACTAAAAGTCTCGAGGAACTAGAGTAATTGAGTCCCTATCGTAGTAAAAGAGAGAAAATTTATATCCCCTTCTTCTATTGAGATATAAGATATGGGAATCCAAGATTTATGCTCTCGGGTGAAAGAATTCTCGACAAAACACCAAACTACATGCGCATATAGTGATAACTTCTATCATTTCAATGCCTCGGATTATGATGATAACAGTGGCGTTGTACCTTAACAGCAATTTTCTACTTCCCATGGCTCCACAAGAATATAAAGCGGCTTTCCATTTAGTCTGTTTTGTCCCTGAAAGAAGTCAAATGATCAGATGTAAGTCATAAATAGAGAACGGGGCAGATACAAATTGTGGTGACTGTGATCAATAGAACAAAATTGAACAGAGGAACAAAGTAAAACCTTAGCGACTACAGATTTGTAAGCTCTGCATATTCTTCCAAAGATATGGAATACTATGCTCCTAAAAATGTAATCAACTAACTAAGACTGTAGACAACAGGGTTGGCCACATTATGTACAGGCCAATGTCAACTCATAAGAGATTATTAAGCTTACACAACCCATTTAAGATACTAAGTTACCTGGACGGTTGTTGGGGCCACTTGGATGTTAGAAAGCCTGGGGGTCAAACCTCACTGACTACAACTAACAAGACTAAAGTTTGCCGAGCAAAACAAAAAACAGAACAAAAACAATAGCTAGAATATAAACAAAATAAAAGGTAACAAGGGAGTAAATGTGACCTTTTTGAAAGGTAACATTAATTATCCACCTACAGCTAGCTCAATCGACCAAAATCTTTACACACCTAACTATGAGACCAAGAGTCTTGAGTCTTGCAGTACAACCTTGAAATGTATTGCCAGATAAACATAGCATTCACTAAAAACTAAATTCAAAATATGATAATATCATTATTGATGGATTATACATACGACGTGCGGTGCAATGAAAGCTGCAACATGTTACAAGATCAGAAAACAATGAGAAGCGTTACCTTGACCTCAGGCAACCCAATAACACATGCACATTCCACCACCTCAGCCTGCATACGTTCTGTAAAGTGATTGAACAGATTGTCTTGAGCTAAACACCGACGAATACAGTAAAAATAAAAAAGGAAGATAAAGTACACTATTTTGAGCTTAGAATACCAGGCCAGCCTTTAATAAATCACATTGGGGCCAATGGTAATGAAGTTTTCCTACCCTTAGATAACCAGCACTCCATGGGACCTTTATATAAATATTTGCGGAAAATGTAATTACAAATGCAGGGAGGGGGAGGTCCATGGAAGCAAAGGTATATTCCATATTCGTTATCTTTGAAAATGAATGGGCGTGGGCCGCGTGGCCAAGGCATAGAGATCTACTATGCATGCAGATTATTGAGCAAACATCACAAGATTTTCTTTTTCTAGTCCATAATGGTGATACAACGACCTGGCTCCCGACTGCAGATGGCTTTTTCCTGTTAAGTATGCTCGGAATTCCATCAGATCCGTTTCCTTTTTGCATAAGGCCCCGCCTCTCCCTTGGGCAACGTGATGAAGCTCACCGTCACCGGAACCCAAAAGTTTGGTGGAAACAAGGTTTAGGCCAACATTCTGTTATCCTAGTTTCTCTAGCTTTGACTGCCAAGTTGTCGTTTGCTTTTGTTTTGATTTTTGCAGTCTAGATTATAGACGAATAATTCTTGTACCCGGCCTTGGGATCGTATTGTTCAGTCAAATATTAGCTTACCAGACGAAGAAAAAAAAAAGGAGATGGATGAGTGTGTGTGACAGGACCTCAACTTACCTAAAAGTTTTATTGCTGCAGAGAGAGTCCCACACGTAGCTACTAAATCATCAATCACCACTGCCCTTTCCCCAGGCTGAACAGCGCCCACGTGCATCTCTAGACAATCAGTACTGTACTCAAGCACATACGATTCTGAAATTTTTTCACCTGCATATTCATCATACTTATTGGTCAAGACAAAAGAAAAAACAATTGCAGAAAATCCTGCAAAACCGTAAATGAGAAAAAAATTCACGTATCCAATGTTACACTTTTAAAGTTCAGTAACCAAATATTAGATAGACTCCGGGCCATCAAGCAGCACGTTTGGATCCATACTATATTTACTCTTCAAAGATGAATGATATTCCCGGGGCCACAAGGATAAGGGTTGGGTTGGGTAACCTTGTCCAATATGTTTAGCTGTACATTCAACTACCAAGCATCTTTTGTAGTTAATCTGTAACTACGCTAAGAACTCCAATATTATGCACAAAATGCCCCAAGGCAAGTAAATAAACATGCAAAGAAATATGTATTTTTTTTTTCATGTCTCTGTCTTGGGGTAGAAAATAGATGAATCCAACACATGAACGCATACTCGCACCTGCCACCCGCAGATGTCCACCAAACATGAGTTGGGATGTTGAACCTCGTTTTAAGACAGATCACAGAAGGTATATGGAAAAAAATTGATTGCTACAAGGTATTACCAGAGAAACTGATTAACAAGGTGCTTAATTCGTTAATCTTTCGCAGAATGAAATGTAGTGTTGCTTATTTCATTAGGGTTACAAGCATAAGAGGGGTTGAATTCAAGAATCAATCACCACATTATGCATAGAAAGCAAATAAAGAAATTAATCTGCTACTTCTAGATTCCTTCAAAAATCCATTCCACAATTTCTCACACCACTCCAAACCATGCTACTTTTCCACAAACAATTCGGAATTCCTTCAACAAAAATTTCGGCAAGCAATGGGTATACCAGGCAATTTTCCAGGTTTACGTAATGGTACAAACTTTGCACCGATAGCCAAGGCGATCGATGGACCAAACATGAATCCTCTAGGTTCAATTCCTACAAATAAGCAGGCAACGTAAAAAAGCACTCAGAACAAGCAGAAGGGGGAAAAAAACGTAGAAACAAAAGAAATTATCCTTATTTAATTGAAAGATTACTAATTCATCGTCAAAATAATACGAAGTTTAAATATGGAAGCTATATATAAACATTTTCAACAAAGAAAAGGACATTTGAACATAGAAACGAAAGGCAGATGAAGAGAAATGAAGTAAGAAATTAAGTTGGTGTAAGAAATCAATTAAATCTAATACCATCCTCCTAAGCTGAAACTTGAAGCAGTCATTGCAATCGATGTTTCAATTAGCAGTATCAAAATAAGTTTTGCGTGCATTGGTATGGGCGCTAAAGATGTGTTGGCTAATATCAAGGGTTTTGGCCGATAATTGGAAAATGCCTGTATCGGAGGTCCAAAATTTCATTAAATTCGGAATTGGCCAATACCTTAGTTCAAACTTACAATACCGTATTGACCAATATTGCATGGGTAGTCCTCTTTGACAGACAGCAACATAGGAGATAGCATCACTCGAACACATGAAGTGGATTCTAGAGCCACTAGGGAATTCTAAGGCTTGGTATAGGTAGTCCTCTTTGAACTTTTTGATATTTTCCAAACACATCTATGTAGAAAAAATGGTACCGATCGAACACTACAAATTTCTTTTTTTCCAAGATAAATTGTTCTAAAATATATCTTAAACTATGGAAGGTAATTCCTTCCTCCCAAGTTTACAATTATGTTGACGCTCTTACTCAAATCTCTGCCTAGATTTGGGATTGCCTATTAAAGTGATTCGTATTAGATGAAGCTTTTATTCAAATTTTCACTCAATTATGGGCAAAAATGTGGGTAGAGGTTGTACATGCCATGATTTTATGCTTAGATTTGAGTTTGCCCAGTAGGAGCATCATAGCATCTCCGGTCCTTACTCTTTTAATTGACTCAAAATCAAATTCAGAGTAAAAAGGCTCTAAATTCACTCCAATCATTGACTCAGACTTGTATGAGATTGAGTTTGACTCAAAATTTTCATCAAATCAAGAAAGACTCAAAGGCTTGTTTTGCTCTCACAATTTACAATTATGACAGTAGTGAAGTTTTTACTCAAATTCGTGCTTAGATTTGGGGTGGAGATGCTCTTATGAGCTGCAGAACTCGACTCTATTTCTATTTCGTGTCCCAAAAACCCAATTGATCATAACCTAAGCTCAGTCGGATGCCGGGGGTGCCTGGGCGCTGCACAACTCCAAATATTCTCACATACTATACTAGCTTTTCAGATTAATTTAGAAAAATTCTATGGGATTGGCCCCTACAAGTCCCTTGTGGAATTTTTGTTCTTAAAATTTTCCTATATATGTATGGTAAAAATCCTAAAATTTCAAGTTATCAATCATTTTTAGGTCGCGTGTATAAAATTGAATGGTGGCTATGCACATAAACACAATCTCATCTCTCCCTCCAACCTCGCTAGATGATAAAACTCTTTACCTGTCTGCTTAATTCTGTTGCATAGATGAGGCAATGTTGATATCACTCGCCTTGAACCAATGAGTCATCCACCCATTTTTCTGAAGCCCCTAAAGCACATGTCAACGCACCTAGAAGTATGTTAGGCAAATGCTCACGCGATGGTGATGAGGATTGCTCAAGGTTTGGCATGGATGGTTTGGGCTTAGTTCATAGAACATACCAGTGCTTGCAACAAAACATATATGATTTTACCTGCCAACATATGTGAAGTCACATTAATGGATTGACAAGATGATAGCTGGATAAAAATCTGAACAATAAACAATACCAAAAGAATTTCTTGAAGAAAGGATACCAGCCGTTAACCACTCATAAAAGATAATCCCATGTATGAAGAGTATTTATTAGTTGGATTATGAAGAGTATTTATTAGTTGGATTATGAAGAGTAAAAAACAAGGCATACATTGAACTTTCTTTCGCAGAAGACAACTTAGCTCAAACCCACAATATGGAAATTCAAAAGCAAAATGCGAAGAGCTACTATGTAAGACAATATGTCGGCTCATAGTAGAGCAGAGTACTTGTTTGCGGTTCAGCAAGCAAGAAACTCTCATTGTCATAACCATACAAAACCAAACATCCCAATCTATTGGATCGGCTATGTGAACCTGTTTTTTATATTGAGCTTGGTCAAGGGTATCGTGTTCCCTGATGTCAAAAAAATTCTGTCCCTCTAAAAATATTGTCTCGTTAGCTGATTTCAAACTACCCCTCCCCTTCTGCTATCCTTGATTAAAGTTCATCGTCTGTTCAAAGGCATAGTCTTTAGTTGGGTATTACAAGGACGATTTCTACCTATATCGGCCATATTTCTACCTATTTAGATGAATCGACTTGAATGAAAATTTTCAATTTTAGCTTTCTGCTGAAAGTTTGTGGAGCTAAACATGATTAAAAGTCTTGTTGATGTAAATGAGTATATCTACTGAAATGTTCATGTATATCTACTGAAGCTAAACATGATTAAAATTCATGTTCATGTATAGGGCAAATTCATCTTTCTTACTTAGCCGAAAATCCCACATTGAGACCTAAAAACGTTACCTTTACAGAATGAATAGGGGGCGGCCAGGATTGTTGGCCAAAATCGAGCTCACAATCGATGTAATTCTGGAGCAATCATTGCCGCACCAGACGAAGTCGAAGCAGGGCGGAATGGGCGGCGACACGAGGGCTTTGGGATCGGGGACGTCGTCGTAGGTGAATTGAACCAGACATTTCTTTCGATGCAGTTGAGGACGAAGATGAAGAAGAGAATATTCGGAGGAAATGATTTTTATTCAGTGTACGCAATTCTATTATCAGGAAAAAAAATTCACTTAAATCTTTTTCGATTACGTATCATTCAATAATTGATTCACCTGTTTCTTGACATGGTTAATAATCTTGACAAGATCTACAACATGAACGAATAAGATCTTATTAATAATCTTTTAATGAATCACAATCGAGCAATTACTCGACCAAATTGACATTATTCTTTGATAAAATGAATGGATTGAATGTGATCAAATATATTTCTAGAAAAATAAATTCACGCTAATCATCTCCGATCATACACTAATACGAATTAAATTTGTACAATAATTAACAAACATTATCTTATTGACAAGATCTAAATGTTGAACAGTTTTGATCGGATTAATAATCTCCTTATAAATCTCGAGTCACGAATTAAGTTGGTTTCTGATTTGGGAACCTCAAAACGACGTCTTTTTTGTACGTGACACAGGGTGAACCTATGTCATGTACTAAAAACGACGTCGTTTTACGTACGTGACATGGGTTCAACCTGTGTCACATACCAAAGACGACGTCGGTTTTACAACATTCACAAACCTGTGGCTGGTTCCCTAAAATGACGCCGTCGTTTCTTATAACGATGACTGTCTTACTGTGTTTGGTCTGTCTCTGAGAGCAGCCGCACACGGCGGAGCTCTGGAGGTTTAACGGAGTGATAGAAGAGGCGATGATGAAAATAGATTCGAGTTTTCCGGTGGAGGAGGCGCGAGGAGAGAGGAAATAGAAGGGGCGGTGTTTATGGCCTTCGTCGTTGATTTCTCTACTGGAAAATCAACCGGAGAGTTTCAATTGCAGAAAAAAGCGGAGAGCTCAGTTTCTGTTTGCCTTCGAGCTTCGACTACGTGTTCATCTATTTTTCTGCAGGCAATGGATCGTTTTTGCGGAAGTCAGCATGGTATTCTTGTGGCTATTGATGTTGCAGCAAGTGGGCTTGATATTCCGGGCGTTCGAACTGCTGTTCATTATCAACTTCCACATTCAGCAGAAGTAATTAACCTTTCTCTTAATGCAAATAATATGATGTCTTGCCTCTGCAGGGGAATTTGCTTTTGAAAGACTTATAGATTCAATGAGTGAGGAGGAGAGTGGGGTAATTACTCAGAATTCGCTGCTAACTGATCATGTTTATTTATTTTCACTTGGTGCTCACGGCTTGGATATGGCATGCCCCAGGATTGTTGCCTAAATCAGTTCCAGCTTGCAAGAAGCCTTGCGGAGACACTTGGCTATAAAGTAAGGAACTGCTCCTTGTTATTTTTTTCACAGAGTATGGAGCTAATTCTATCCTGAATTTAAGATGTGCTCCATAAGACTGTTCGATTGCATAAGTTGATTTTCTTAGTTGCAATTTTAGCTTATGGTAATTACAGTTCATGTGGTTTTCGTTTGAGCTGGTCCAGTTTCATTGCTGCATTGCCCATATTTAGTATTGTGTAATAAAACTTATAGGAATTTAAATAATGTTACTCTGAGGAATCCGTAATTTTTCATATTTGTCTTCAAAACATTTCTCAGGTGAGAAAGTTATGCGTGCTTTTGGCTTTTTAATTGCAAACCTAGTACTTGATTTAAATACTTACTGTCCAATTTCCAAACAAAAATGCCATTCTTTTCGCTATCTATTGGTTTTTCATATGCACTGGTTGAAGTTGTACTGGCACGAAGTGTTAAAACAAGAGAACAAGAAACTTCCAGAACTTTACCTATTGATCCAAAAAGCTAATAATTCAAACCTTTGCCATAACTTATGGATCATATTGATTAGCTAAATTGTTTAGATTTCAGGTTGGTATACCTTAAATAAGAGCAACAAGTCCGGTAGTCCGTATGTAATCTCTTATGTTTAATAAGAAGCTTTACGTCAATGTCCGCCCATATTAATAGCCAGTACTTACGGAAAAATGTTGAAAACTTGGACAAAGAAATTAAGAAAAACCAAAACAGGTGTAAGTACACTGCATCAACAAAGAGAAGAATAATCCTATATGATTGCTCTTGTTATTGTCGTTATTTTCTTTATTTACCTTTCAATTTCAGGTGACAGTGGTGAAGATTACAGAAAGAGTGGTTAATACTTATTTTGCCAGGTAAGCAAACGTAGAAAACTGTGTGTGAACTACGTGTAAAGCTCCAAGACCTGAAGAAAGTTATTTCCACATTCTGATTAAGATTTTCATAATATGCAGCCTGGGAAAGATATTCTGAGTGTGGATGTGCGTCCTTCAGATGCCGTAAATGTGGCAAAGAGATGCAGCGTAAGTGTTTTGGTTCCCTTGAAGACAAAAATCGTGCAGAAGCTTACACAATTAAGTTAAGACTTCACTTCTTATGCTTTTGGCAGAACTTTTCGTTTTATCAAGTTTATGTGTGGAGAGTGTTTTGGCAACTGGTACTTTTGGTTTTAAACATTAGCTCCCCGACTAACACTATGGTTTTTCTTGAGAAGATATGTCTGTGGCTGAGCTATAAAAAGAAGACCGGAGTTTGTTTTGTTAGTAATGGATAGACTGATGCCTATTACCCATTAAATAAGTAGACACCGAGACTCTATTCGCTATATGTATACATTTTAAACACCAAGTTATACAGCCTCTTTTATCCTTAGGTTATTCTATTGTCAGCTACAAATTTCTAGTTTGTGGTTGATTACTTTTTGTCTAGATTTCTTGCATCATGTGTGCATAGGTTGGTTATTTTGTCCACAATTAACATTAAAAAAAAAAGTCATTCATGTTCTGTCAGCGCAAATGCCGAAACTATCAGTCTTCCTGTAGCATACATCTACTAACTTTGTGACTCCTGCTTCCTATTATTTGTGTATAAATGCAACTTTGCGTGTCTTTTCATTTGTACTTACATAAATATAGAAAGAAAATGCAAAAACTGCCTGTAAATTAACTCTGCTTTCTCCAGAAATCACTTCAATTGTTGCTTCTTCTGCGCTCCTGCTAACTTTGGTAACAAATTTACATTTGCAGGTTCCCAGATATGTACATAAACAAATTGTTTTGACAGATGGGATTAGAATTAGAATTGGTTACGTTATGGGCAGAAAATCCTTTTATGATGTATCTTTAGACAGGTATATAGGTTCTGCTTTCTTTAGCAACATTATCTATCTTGGGAATGCGGGTTTTATTCTACCTCTAAGCACAGCCCATTTCATATCCAGTGCTGCAGATGGTCCAGATATAATTGCCGAACAACTAGACCTGGCGAAGAATATGAATTTGGCGGTCAAGGAAGAAAGATACAGCAATGCAGGTATTTGGCAAGGGTAGAATCAATTAATTGTTAACCCCAAGAGGTTGGTCTAGTGGTCAAGGGTTGGGACTTAGGGGTTTGCTCCCTCCTAAGGTCTCGGGTTCGAAACCTCATAGATGCTATCAATTCCTTTGAGGCCAGTCCATATAGAGCTGTGCTCTGGCTTTAATTGGGGCCCCCGCTAGTGGACAGTGGGATTGGTCTCCCAAGATTAGTTGAGGTGTGCGAAAGCTGGCCCGGACACCTGGTTATCCAAAGAAAAGAATTAATTACTTGTTTGTGGTTACAACGATGGCCTACCTTTTCTTTAGTTGTTCTAGTGCACCTATAGTTCACTGAATTTAAAATATCTACATAGCCTGGCCCTTTAATTTTTTGAAATAGGTGAATTTAAGCTATTACCTAATATGTTGAATAGGTGAACCACATTACTGATATTCTACGTAAACAATGTATGACCACACGGTCCACTCTTATTCAACAGATTAGGTAATAGCTTCGATTGTATGAATACTTCGTTGAACTGGAGTTTGACTTGTCTTTGTTTCAAGAAGTAATTATTCTTAGAAAGTGACTTTTATCTTTTCATATACTTCCCTTGGCTCCTCAGAGTTAAAATTTTTGGCTTCGTCCTGACTACTTGTATATCTAGTTGACTGGGAAAACGCTACTGCATATAGCTATCAAATTTAATTAATATTCTCACAATAATCTTGTTGTAGAAAATTTGATCAATGGTTAGTGGTTTGTGCAGCCATTTGGAGAGACAAACTCATAAGGCTTCGCGAGTCAAGACGTGACTTTTAAAGAGTTTATCAAGGTATGTCTTGCTTCGTCTTGCTTCCTGGGCATTTCTCTATTTTGAGTGAGTGAATATACGCATCTGATTACCGGAAGTTGTTTATTTACGTAGTCAGTTCAATTTAACGATTACGAAGCAATTTTTGTTTGTACAGTGGCTTTCTTCCAAGTTACGTTTACTTATTGATGAAGAGATGAGAAATTGTCCGAAGAGGAAGACCTGTAGATGTTGGGCGTAGTTATAATAGAGTATCGATACAATTGAAGAAGAACACCCAGGAAATTGTTCAATTATTGAACTTACAAAACATAGTTATACATACAGCTTTGGATATTACAGGACTGTTGTCTCTTGTCCATTGTACACAAACCGGATTATATATTCCAAACTGGATTTTTGTTGTTTGTAGCAGTTTGTACTCCATGTATAAAAATGAATGACCATATCAAGTGTTCAGGTTTACATACAGTGAATCTTTCGTTCTTTTCGCAATGGCACATGTAGTGAATCTAATGTTAAACGCTTCAGGGTTCAATATATTTTACTTTTCGTAAATTGCGATATTGATATCGTGCATTGTTCTGGGTATATCACGGGATCCATCACAACTAAGCTGGTGTTTAACTTTGTTGGTCCCTTCCTCTGGCATTTGTTGGTAATACTCAATGAACACCATCGTTAATTGATGAAGTCTGTTTACCTTTTTCTAAAACTGATTTATGAAATCATCGATCTACAATGTGCATAGATTCTTTTCGGGATTAGCTCTCCTCCATACCTCATCTCTTCGTACCTCTCCAAACCGCTATTTGTGAAATCCATCTTTTATTGTTATCACGGTGTCTTTTTGAACTCCATCCAAGCTAAGGTTGAACATATTTTTGAAACTCGTTAAGTTTTCAAACCAAGGTTGATCAACCAACTGCTTGGCTCCTTCAACTTGTTATCACCCTCACTGGTTCTCATTTGATCGCTAAGTTCATAGGAATAGACCCAAACCCCATCATCTCAATTGTCGGTTTTTATTTTATTATGAACTGAAAATTTTCGCTGCAAATTTTGCTGCTAAAGACTATTTATGGTGTTTAGTCTATAGGTATTGGACTGCCTCTGGATAAAATATCACTTGGATCTTTGGAGCAAGTACCATCACACAAAAAGCAAACGGAGTAAATTTAGTTAGTTAAATGCTCGATTGCTTTGGTAGTATTCCTGCATTTTCGTCCACTGCATTTTCTATAGCAGGGCAAAAATCTATAACTTTTGTGTCCAGATTTAGATCTGTTCTCGTATATTGCGGCCTTGACTTCGGAGTTTTGAAGATAAATAGGAATTATGAGCAGTTGAAGTTTCGACGTTGTCCGAGCAAAGACATTTTATGTGTTTCAGGCTAGTCTGGATATTGGAGGTGTGCTATATTGTGTTGATGATTCTAAAGTTTAAGCTATTAGGAAATGGGCCAAAAAGTGGCTCGTGTGATCTGTCTCATAAATGGGTGGAAAGAATTGTGTACACAATAATGGGGATAACAGGCACGAGACTTGAATCTGGGACCTTCTTGAACAAAAGCCTTCGAATTTCGAATTCTTAAATCACCAGGGGAAGCTTTATTGTTTGTATTTCAAGACTCATCATTGGTTCTGTGTTCTTTATCTTATCACATGCACACTTTTTTATTTTGTCAATTATCATGGTGTTTATTTCTTTTTGGTTTTTCTGCAGGTCTCAATTTTTAGGAGTGCAAGACAGCAAAGCAGGACAGCTATTGACCAGTTTGCCACCTGAATCGATCTGAGTGCTGAGAAAATGTTGTAATTGACAACTTCCATTTTTATTTTCTATTTTAATGTTACTCCCGTGTTCCGGTTTGGGACACCGGTGATTTATGCTTATTGTATCATTTATTGTTGCCTTAAATGGATAAACCGTTGCCTTAAATATTCAATAATGGATATGCATGAGTACAATTTGTGCATAAATTCAGATGAGATTCATGTCCATCAGATAATTGCAGCCAATTTTCTGTTGCCTTGAACAACGTAATTGGGTGATGAAATTATCTTAAACGGACGAACATAGTAGAGTTTAAGCTTGTCACGTTTCAAGAAAGGTTTGCTAATAAGCAAATGAAGCTTGAACATTTTATGAAGCTTTTTAAGAGTCAAACTAAGCGCGAACAAACTTTTACTCAGCTTGTTTGACGTATGATGAATGTATAAAAAACTCAAGCTACTCGAGTTCAGTTCATGTTTGCTTCGATTGAAGCTCGTTTGAGATCAGCTGGTCCCTTGAATAAGCTAAGATTGAACATATTTTTGAAACTCGTTAAGTTTTCAAACCAAGGTTGATCAACCACCTGCTTGGCTCCTTCCACTTGTTATCACCCTCATTGGTTCTCATTTGATCGCTAAGTTTATATGAATAGACCCAAACCCTGTCATCTCAATTGTTGGTTTTATTTGATTATGCACTGAAAAGTTTTTTTTTTTTTTTGTCATTCATCATTCCTAATAAATTACATGGGGAGGGGGAAATGAGACTCGATCCTGGAATGCAATGTGGGGCATCTAAGAGCTCTTCCGCATGAACTAGACACCACTTGATATGAACTGAAAAGTTGACTTGCAAATTTCGCTGCTAAATACTAGAGTAAGAAATAAGCATATTTTAAAAAACAGATTTACGCGCATCAACTCAAAATAATTGTTTATAAATTAAAACTATCACAATGTTTATTAGTTTTAAAACCTCCATTTAACTTCAAGTTTAAGAAACATCCATCATACTGAATCTCTGCCTTTAGCCGGACTGGGGAGAAATTAGTCCATCTGCGTGCAAGCTGGCGCTCTGACTGCCAAACAAAAAAAATAATAATCTCTTTGCTAATTACAAATAAATTATTTAATTATGACATGAATGATCTTCATCAATTTAATTAGTGGTGGTTTATCACATTTTGCTAAAATTGTTAGTAAGAATTTCGAGACAAATCATCAACTATTTTTGGACCTTTTTAACACTTATGCTAAAAACGGGAAATTGCCCTAAAGGGAGCATCGTTTGTAATGGATGTACGTTCTCATGCTTTTCACAAAAGGAGATCGATAGCAATGGAAACTCGTCGGTTCAATCTGAGTTTTTGACAAATTTGAGGAATCGATAATTCAAAATTTACAACTATTATCGGTCCCGACTTGGAAAAGGGATTCTTTTCACCGATGCCGGAACCGTACCGACGGATATTGGTCCGGTTTGAATTTTCCAAAACACAGTAGGCATCTTGGCCGACCCTCCCCTATCCAACCCGTCCCCTCCCCGAATGGGTAGGGGATTCGGGAATTTTTTCAGGGATCGGGGAGGGTTTGGTGATTTTTTCAAAAAAAAAATTGGGGATCGGGTAGGGAATGGTACAGGTAGTCCCCTCCCCGATCCCCGCCCCTTCCCGTTCCCTGACCCTCCCGCATCCCCGTTCACATATGTATATTAATTTCCCCAATGCAATGCAATGCAAATAATGCCATTGACAACCAAGACAACAACCATTCATTGTCCAAAAGGGTACTTCAACAACCAGTTTTTGAACATTAATAGAGCAAAACATAATTTATCCAAAAGTAAAGAATATGCTCTGGACTAAAACCAAACGGACGCACCTCTGGACAAATGTATCTTTTTTTTAACTGCACTTGCATATATATCATTGGTAATACAGTTCCAATCGATCCAACACTACTTGCATTTATGGAAAAAAGAAAAATAGAAATCAGCACATAAGGCATACTTCCAATCAATCAAATACTTTTTACAGGAGTATCCTGCAAAGACATAATGGTACATAAGATATACTTCTCAAGTTCACCGTTGGTCCCACGTCGTCCCTTTACAAACTCAAAAGCCAGTCCCTTGTTATAAATACACCACTCAAAAGCCATTCCATTTACAAACTCAAAAGCCATTCATTAAAAATATATGGCTTGAGCTTGTTTGTTTAACATCCAAGTTGAGCTTAACATTACTATTGTTTGGATCTGCGAATCCTCGTGGGAATCCCTGTTCTCCGCAAGGGGACAGGGATGGATGGAGATCGGGGAGGGAATGGGGATGGGGAATGATATGGGATCAAGGATGGAGGTAATGGTATCCACCCCTACCCTCCCATGCCCATCCCTAGAGTGTGACCGTCGCGATGTGAGTCGTGAGATGAGGGTCCGAGAGGAACGGTGTAGTAGTGGGGGACGGCTGGCCCTGCCGTTACCCAGGGACGACTGGGAGTCTGGGACCTTTGGGTGAGGCACAATAGTAAAAGTATTGAACTTAAGCCCTAATTGTGTCATGTGTGCACTTATGCGAGGAGGATTCATTTAATTAAATATTACCCCCTTCGTTCAATATTATTAGCTCTCAAAAAAAATTCTATATTTTTCTGAATTTTGTATGGATCTTAGAGTAAATTTCAATTAGTTCTATTAGATAAAATTTTAAAATTTGTATAAAACATAATATATTGTAAGATATAGACGATTTCGTAAGCGGGATATGTATGTCGAAATCAGGCCAACATAACGAATGGAGTATATTTATATTCGGGTGTGGGTTTGGGTTTCGGTGCGGGTATTTATGAAACCGAACCTGTTTGAAACCCGCCATTATAATCAAGTTAATAGTGCAACCAGAATCCATGATTAAAAATGCGGTAAAAATATCCCGAGATATTAATTCAGGTATCCATCGGTTTTGGGCGATGGCATTCTACTTGGAGGACAGTCTTTCTAAACTTGTATTTGGAAGATCTTTTATAGTAACAATCCATTTTTTGTAAGGAAAAAAAATACAAATAATTTCCGTACTCCTTTTTTTTTTACTATTGCACTTTCTTTTTTTTTTCTTTTTTCTTGATGTAATTAAGCTATTACATTGTCTATTCATATACAAAAAAAAAGTGAATGAAAGAAAGGTAGTCGTCTAAATCCACGTGAACAATGACAAAAAAGAACAAAAGAAAAGCACAAACGATGAAAATGAGGTTGAAAAAATTTGGCACTATTAAAAACACCAAAAATATCCTGATTCGTATACTCGATGATTATTATTACTACCTCTCAGAAAATGAATTACATGAAAACGAATGGACTCTTTTATTTTAAACAAAAATTAAAAAAAATTCAAAGCTATATTCACAAACAGCAACCAAAATATCAAAGTTGTAATTACTTAAATAACTCAGGGCAGGAAACAAACCTTTAATTTAAGCTCTGATCTAATAGAGCTGGAGATGTGGGCATTGAAGAAATTGAAATAATGAAAAAGAAACTGAGATATTGGCACGGCTCAATCAAATCAAAATCAAATAAATAAATAAATAAAACTCCGTTTTGCATGAAAATGCATGTTTTTTTTTTTCCCCCCTTCTATTGTCTGAGTGAACCAGGCCAATATCAAAGTAACCATCTCATATACACACAGATATCTTTATCAAACCTAATCCAGAATCACCCCTTGATAAGTCTTTCGAGCAACGCAACGCACACAACTTTAAAACATTGGTACTCCGGACACAATTGCGTCCCGAAAACGTCCAATACACATGGGTCTATGTGCATCGATCAAATGGATCTTTGACACAGTTGCATCCGGGTTTGTATTTTAACATTGCATGTGTGCATAGCCTTTGAGTATGTCTAGAGAGAGAGAGAATTTAGGTTTGGTTTGTGAGGAATGTGTGAGCTAGGTTAATTGCTGGGTATATTAAGAGGGAGGGAGGGTGGGGACTGTAGAATTAAGGGTGCATTTAAAACTGCGACTACCAAAGCAGAAAAGAAGGGCCACTGCATTCAACTCTTGACAGGGCCACCATGCATGTCTGTACGTGATAACTCTACTAGGAGGCACATCATTAAGAGGTGGTCAATTCACCCTCTAACCTAAGCAGTATGAAAAAATTCCCGGAAAAAAATCAATCTAATCAGACATCGTTAGATAGATACATGAACATATTGTAGTATTACGTATTACTTTTTTATAGAATTGTCGAGGTGAATCTACCAATTATACAGAATCAATGGGATCGGACATCATTAGATAGGTGAAATCAATGTTGTGGATCTCGAAAAAAATTCACGGAATAAAAGTTTTATAGGAGTATGGAGGATAAAAAAAATCTAGAGGGATGCTATAAACCCATGCTTTACTATTTGTGCTTGTGCAATGGTATTGGGTAAGGTTGCTCGAACCTGGAAAAAAATGGTAAAATTTCTACTAGCTTGCATCTAACAGGAGTCGAATAGAAGACCTTGCTTGACCTTCAAAACTAGACTCCCCATGAAACTAGGTTAAGTAATCAAACTCCATTGGAAGGTAAAATCATATACTCATATTATGACATTCAATAAGTTTCAATTTCAATAAATATTTTATGGAGATCACAACGTGTTCAGATATTTGAATGTCATGGATATCAATAATAAACTTTTTAAAACATGTACGTAGATTCCCTATCTCAACTACACCTATATCTCGGTTGCTCCAATGGTCTAGATTTTAAAAAGACTTTTTCGGCCAGTAAGAGTCTTTCTTCTTAGAGAGAGAGTGTGTGTTTTAACAAATTTGAATCATTAAAAAAGGTCTTGCTAACCTCCATCTAATAGGTGAAGGCTAATATATATATAATGACAATTCAGTTTGAATTTCAATGCACATTTCAGGGATATCAATATACTTTCACGTATGTTAATACACATTTCTCGAATATCTATGCATTTCTACTTATTATCCTCTATCCCTTGGGAATTTTTTTGTATGCCGAGCAGGCACCAGACACGTGGTGTCCGTCGGCTCATCCGGGTCGTCTATTCGTGTTTTGGATGGCCCAGATTTGTTGGGGTTGTTCGGTGGCATTTTTGTAATTTTGAGGTGCAAATTTACCCCAACAGATCTGAGCCGTCAAAAACACGAATGGACGGCCCGGATGAGCCGACGGGCACGACGTGACAGTGCCACCTGATACCCACTCGGCACCAAAAAACTTTTCCTCTGGGTGGAGATTGGAGTAGCATTTTCCCATTAAAAAAGCTTTTGAACTCCACCACTTGGGAGTCATTAGCATGGCATCTCCCATAAACAGTTCCAGAACATACATTCAATTTACTAGGGACAGAGGTGTCTGTTTATGGGAGATGTGGGGGCGACCTGCATTAATTGAAAAGTAAGGGACTCCAACAACAATCAAATAAAGTGAGTGCCACCTGATACCCACTCGGCACCAAAAAACTTTTCCTCTGGGTGGAGATTGGAGTAGCATTTTCCCATTAAAAAAGCTTTTGAACTCCACCACTTGGGAGTCATTAGCATGGCATCTCCCATAAACAGTTCCAGAACATACATTCAATTTACTAGGGACAGAGGTGTCTGTTTATGGGAGATGTGGGGGCGACCTGCATTAATTGAAAAGTAAGGGACTCCAACAACAATCAAATAAAGTGTAAGTAATAAAGAAAAGAAAAAGTCACTGCTCTCTGTTTATTACACTTACTATACCGATTGCCCATGATCGTGATACTCCACTCCTCCTCTCTGCCTTAATCGAACCAATAACGCCTTTGCCATTAATAAGGGAATCTCACTCTCTTTCTCTCTCTCTCTCTCTCTCTCTCTCTCTCTCCTCGGCAAGAGGGAAGCCCGAGGGTTAATCCGGTTGGTCGGTATGTTCGTTCCTTCACAATTGACTAGCGTTCGATTCTTGTGGCGAGGACAAAAGGAAAGTTTTCGGTAATTTTTTGGTGAATCTCCTAGTCCCGGTATGAATGACCTGTCTATGACCGAATTAGAGAAAGAATTAATAAAGATGTGCGTAGACTGACCCGGACCGTCCGAGAGAGAGAGAGAGAGACTGAAGGGGTGCAGAGGAACGGATAGGGCAGAGAGGCATTAATAGTGGAAGGAATCAAAACAGAGAATCAAACGTATTATACTAACATTCAAGTCTGTTTGGTCAGCTGAAAGAAATTACTGGTGAGAAGATGCCCCTCCAATCCTCCCTACCCAATTTTGTCTGTATCTCAGTCACATAATTGGCTTGCGTGTGCAGGGGCGTGAGTGGATTTTCGAAACACATTCCAACCTGCAAAACCTGCGAGAGCGGGGATTGAGAGTGGGAGCGCAGTGCAAAGATTGAGGGCGCAAGCGCAGGGTATAAATCACACGGGAATATTGAGATTTGGTAAAAAAAATTGCATGAGCTAATGAACTTAAATGCAACAGAACACTAGTAGAGACAAAATTGAATACAAAGTCTTTTCAAAGACATCCGAGAAAATTGAAACGATACAGAGAAAAATTGAATACAAAAGAATTGAGGTCGAGGAGATGGATTGGTGTGGTGAACCTACTCAGTAGATAAGTCACATAACGTGTGTGCGCTTGCACAAGCGAAATTGCGAGAGTGAAAGCATCTTTTAAAAACATCTCAAGTAGCTAAATTCACAAAAGCAAATATTAAGAGCGCGAACGTAGAGCAATGATTAAAATCGAGAAACGTCTTACTAAAGATTATGTGACCTACTCCAGGACTAAAGAATGCTCTCATTAAAGAGGAGGGTGGGCCACTTTTTCCATATATCACATGAAAAATGGAACAGTATTGCAATTACTTCTTGAACATGCCAAGTTGACTAGTTTCTTTTCTGGTTGGAAACTGTGGATCAATGAGGAAATTTTGAATCAACTATGAAATCTGGATTTTCTTAATGTGTGTACATGTGAAATAATTCTTATAATAAGGGCTTGTTCAACTTGCTTTCCATACTTTTCGAGACAGATTATTCTCCTCACACTGCATCAACTAAAAAAGCCCAAAAAGTTAAAAAGCCAAGGTGGTGAAACAAGGCCGGTACCAAATGAGGTTTGCTCAATCAGCCGAAGCTCTTGCATACTAAACTATACTATACAAGCTGTAAAACACCGAGTTGAATTCCACTTTCTTATAAATGCACTTCAAAGTTTGCTTTTTAGTGCTTAAAATTGTACACAATACGAATACTAGAAGACAAATTTTGAAATACATTTATAAGAAAGTGAGGTGCAAAAATCATTCTCGGACGTTGAAACACCATTCGTAGTTGTCTACTTTTTACTTCCTAAAATACCCTTACTTTACAAAAAGAAAAATACAGTGTTGACAATACAAGTACGGGCAAATGCATAGTAGTATATGTTAAACGAGGTACACATGCTTCTCTCCGGTTCACTTTGTCGACAATACGGTATTGTCCAGGTGCAGCCACAACAAAACAGTTTCGCAGAACATAGGAAAGAACAGTTTGGATGGATTTCAAAAAGACACCGTGATAACGATAAAAGATCGATTTCACAAATAGCGATTTGGAGAGGTACGAAGAAGAGATGAGGTATGGAGGAGAGCTAATCCCGAAAAGATTCTACGTATATTGTACATCGATGATTTCATAAATCAGTTTTAGAAATAAGTAAACTGACTTCATCAATTAATGGCGGGCCGGGGAAGCTACCAGAGAAGACAGTTTCGTTTGCCAATAACGCCAATGAGATTTTCTAGTTCGAAGATGGTGTTCAACGAGTACTGCCAACAAATGCCAGACGAAGGGACCAACAAAGTAAAACACCAGCTTACTTGTCATGAATCCCGTGATACACCCAGAACAACGCACAATATCAATATCGCAATTTACGAAAAGTAAAATATATTGAACCCTGAAGCGTCTAACATTAGATTCACTACATGTGCCATCCCGAAAAGAACGAAAGATTCACTGTATGTAAACCTGAACACTTGATATGGTCATTCATTGTTATACATGGAGTACAAACTGCTACAAACAACCAAAATCCAGTTTGGAATATATAATCCGGTTCGTGTACAATGGACAAGAGACAACATTCCTATACTATGTGAAGCTGTACGTATAACTATGTTTCATAAGTTCAATAATTGAACAATTTCCTTGGTGTACTTCAATTGTATTGATACTCTATTATAACTACGCCAAACATCTACAGGTCTTCCTCTTCAGACAATTTCTCATCGCTTCATCCACAAGTAAACGTATCTCGAAAGCAAGCCACTGTACAAACAAAAATTGCTCCTTAATCGCTAAATTGAACTGAATGCGTAAAATGAACAACTTCCGTCTATAAGAGAGATTCACCCACTCAAAATAGAGAAATGCCCAGGAAGCAAGACATACCTTGATAACCTCTTTAAAAGTGACGTCTTGACTCGCGAAGCCTTATGAGTTTGTCTCTCAAAATGGCTGCACAAACCACTAGCCATTGATCAAATTTTCTACAACAAGATTATTGTGAGAATATAAATTAAATTTGATAGCTATACGCAGTAGCATTTTCCCAGTCAACTAGATATACAAGTAGTCAGGACGAAGCCAAAAAATTTAACTCTGAAGAGCCAAGGGAAGTATATGAAAAGATAAAAGTCACTTTCTGAGAATAATTACTTCTTGAAACAATGACAAGTCAAACTCCAGTTCTAGGGGCTAACATAATACGCCTGAATGAAAAGTAACTTCGATGATCTTTAGTTAGAACTGGAAAAAATACAAAAAGTATTCATACAATCAAAGCTATTACCCAATATGTTGAATAGGTGTGGACCGTGTGGTCATATTTTGTTAACTTAGTAGTATATCAGTAATGTGGTTCACCTAAAAGAAGTTTTCAAAAAATTAAAGGGCATGCTATGTAGATTATTTAAATTCAGTGAACTATAGGTGCACTTGAACAACTACAGAAAAGGTAGGCCATCGCTGTAACCACAAACAAGTAATTAATTTTACTCTCGCCAAGTACCTGCATCGCTGTATCTTTCCTCCTTGACCGCCAAATTCATATTCTTCACCAGGTCTAGTTCTTCGGCAATTATATCTGGACCATCTGCAGCACTGGATATGAAATGGGCGGTGCTTAGAGGTAGAATAAAACCGGGATTCCCAAGACAGATAATGTCGCTAAAGAAAGCATAACATATACCTGTCTAAAGATACATCATAAAAGGATTTTCTGCCCATACCGTGATCAATTCTAATCCCATCTGTCAAAACAATTTGTTTATGTACATATATGGGAACCTGCATATGTAAATTTGTTATCAAAGTTAGGAGGAGCGCAGAAGAAGCAACAATTTGAAGTGATTCTGGAGAAAGCATAGTTAATTTACAGGTAGTTTTTGCAATTTCTTTCTATATTTATGTAAATACAAATGAAAAGACACCCAAAGTTGCATTTATACACAAATAATAGGAAGAAGGAGCCACAAAGTTAGTAGATGTATCCTACAGGAAGACTGAGAGTCTCGGAAGATAATCTAAACGACATTTGCACTGAAAGAACATGAACGATTTTTTAAATTTTTTTCAATGTTAATTGTGGACAAAATAACCAACCTATGCACACATGATGCAAGGAATCTAGGCAAGAAGTAATCAACCACAAACAAGAAATTTGTAGCTGACAATAGAATAATGGCAGGATAACTTGGTGTTTAAAATGTATACATATAGCGGATAGAGTTACGGTGTCTACTTATTTAATGGGGTAATAGACAACAGTCTATCCAATATAACAAAATAAACTCCGGTCTTCCTTTTATAGCTCAACCACACACATATCTTCTTAAGCAAAACCACAGTGTGAGTCTGGGAGCTAATTTTTAAAACCGCAAGTAAATATTGTCAAAACACTTTCCACATAAACTGATAAACAAAAAGTTCTGCCAAAAACATAAGACTTTGAAGTCTTTAACTTAATTCTGTAAACTTCTGTACGATTTGTGTCTTCAAGGGAACCAAAACACTTACCCTGCATCTCTTTGCCACATTTATGGCATCTGAGGGACGCGCATCCACACTTAAAATATCTTTTCCCCCAGGCTGCATATTATGAAAATCTTAACGAGAATGTGGAAATAATTTTCTTCAGATCTTGGAGCTTTACACGTAGTTTTCACACAGTTTTCTAAGTTTGCTTACCTTGCAAAAAAATATCCGGGCAAAATAAGTATTAACCACTCTTTCTGTAATCTTCACCATTGTAACCTGAAATTGAAAGATAAATAAAGAAAATGACGACAATAATAAGAGCAATCATATAGGAATTTTATTCTTCTCTTTGATGATGCACTATACTTACACCTCTTTTGGTTTCTTAATTTCTCCGTCCAAGTTTTCAACATTTTTCCTTAAGTACTGGCTCTTAATGTGGGCGGACATTGACATAAAGCTTCTTATTAAACATAAGACTACCTACGGATCATTGGACTTGTTGCTCTTAGATCAGGTGTACCAACCTGAGAAACCTAAACAGTTTAGCTAATCAATATGATCCATAAGTTATGGCAAAAGTTTGGAATTCTTAATTTTTTGGATTAATAGGTAGAGGCTTGGTGGCAGGAAGTTTCTAGTTCTCTTGTTTTAATACTTCGTGCCAGTACAACTTCAACCAGTGCATATGAAAAACCAATAGATAACGAAAAGAATGACATAATTCGACAGAAAGTATTTAAATCTTGCACTAGGTTTGCAATTAAAAGGCATAAAGCAGTCATGGCTTTCTCACCTGAGAAATGTTTTGAAGAGAAATATGAAAAATTATGGATTCCTAGAGCAACATCATCTAAATTCCCATAAGTTTTATTACGCAATAGTAAATATGGGTAATGCAACAATAAAAATGGACCAGCTCAAAGGAAAACCACATGAATTGTAATCACCATAATCAACTTATGCAATCAAATGTCCAACGAGTCTGGACTATGGAGCACATCTTAAATTCAGCATAGAATTAGCTACATACTCCATGAAAAAAGAGAACAAAAGAAGGAGCAGTTCCTTACTTTATAGCCAAGTGTCTCCGCAAGGTTTCTTGCAAGCTGGAACTGATTTGGGCAACAATCCTGCGGCATGCCATATCCAAGCAGTGAGCACCAAGTGAAAATAAATACACATGATCATTTAGCATCGAATCCCGAGTAATTACCCAACTCTCCTCCTCACTCATTGAATCTATAAGTCTTTCAACAGCAAATTCCCCTGCAGAGGCAAAACATCATATTATTTGCATTCGTTCAACGTAATAAAAGTAATCCAAGATAACTAGACAACAATTCACAGTTAGGGTTGGAATCTCATTCACATATAGTACCTACAATTATCGGTAGCAAGAAGTCTCCATCACAAGAGATTTTCAAAAAAATAGTGGGACTCTGAAACTGACGGAGAAAAGCGGGTCCCACTGAACCAACATCAAATCTCGATTCCTTTGCTTGAGAAAAAGATGGAAACAACTGCGAAGAGGACGACCACTTGATTTCTTCTTGAAATCCTTGCATATGCATACGGTAGTGCTTGATAGTTTCTGCACCAGTTGAAGTCATGGAAATCTAGGTTATGTAAGCATGAACATAGCTAAAGAAAAGAGGAAGTACTTATTCTTTATGGCTTTATCCCATACGATATATGTACCACATGATTTCACAAGCAACAAAGTACTGGATAGTACTATAATCAAATTCATTGAAAGGCCCCAAGGTACTTCAACCAACATAATACAAAGGAACTCTCTTCAGAACCACCCTTTCATCACAATGGTTGCTCAAAATATGCAGTGGTAACTATAGGCATCATATATGTGACGAAAACTGTTAGAGCTTGTCCCACATTGGTTAATTAAAAAATCCAATATATGAGCCTGGGCGTCCTATCCACTCATTGCCAATTGTATTGAGTAGGATACTTTAACAAAAACAATAGCAACCACAGAGGCAAATGGAACCAATAGAGGAGGCCACTGGCTGTGGTTGGCAAGACAAATCATCAGTTCTACTAAACGAGATTGGAAGACATTGTATCTTCAACCATTTCCTCCCAATGCTTTAGGCCGGCTTGCATCATCCATTTTTACAGAGTTGACGAGGGAAAGGAAAATGCTCAGGAACTAAACCAGCATATTTGGCCAAGTGCTGCAGATGAGCCCAAGGGCAGAGCTACCCTTAGGCAGGTGGGTCACTTGAGCCACTAACTTCCACATTTATCCATTAATTTGGTTAAAATTCTGCTAAATTTTGAGAATTTGACCCCATAATTTTAACAAAATCGCCGCAAGTATGAAGCAATTCCACTAAAATTATGAACTTGTCCTCTTTTTAACACTAGAATTTCACTAACCATCGGTTAAAAAGTGTGGATAATACTCGCTGAATGCTAAAAGAGTAAGACTTTCAATACACACTTTTCAATAAAGAAAACACATTTGCAAACTTCAATGCATATTTCATGAATATCGAGATATTTTTTGGCACAATTACCGCTTCCCTAAGGGCTGTCAATCACCAATAATTTTATAGTAGCAATACATACTCAATTTTTATTATCAAATAAGAATAAGCTCAAGTAAGTTCCAGAATATTGACCCCACTACATGAGATTCCTGGCTCTGCTCTTGGACGAGCCGAGCCGAGCTTTCAACTGTTCGAGCTCGGCCCGTTCAGACTAGTCTAGCTCTAGCACAGCTCATTTCGTATTGAGGTAACATGAGCTTGGCTCATTTACTAAACGAGCTTAAACCTCGAGCTCGACTCATTCGCTAATGAGCCGAGCCTATAACGAGCTGATCCTCAAGCTGCTCGCGAACAGCTTGGTTTCGTTTGCAGCTTTAAAACTTTTGCCTCCTCTTCTTACCTTTTCCTTCTCTCCAATTTTTACATTCCATACATCAAAATACCTCCATAACTCCATGTTTTGACTACAACCTTAAGAAACTACCATATATTATGTCCACACAATTATTAGAGAGAATGAAATTAACTATACAAATGGATTGTTTTACACTAAATTCGTCAGAACACAATCGTTTCGCAGAATAATCGGCCTTATAAGATCTGCCGCACGATGTAAAATATGCATCAATGTTTATCAAGTGAAGGATGAATAACCAATCATTAACTTTAAAGGTCCATTTGCAGAATTCCGAATCTCAACAACTTCTGAAGTCATCATAGAAACAATTCAAGTACTGATGAATCATCCCACTTTCAAAACAATTATCTGTTTGGTTTGTGAAGAAAGAGGGAGAAGAAAATAGCAAAATAGAATATTGAGCTCATACAATTTCCCTTACTTTTTCTGCACTTCACAACATAATTATTTTCCCTTCTCTTTGATTCTTTCGTGAAAAACCAAACAAACCCAATTTCCTTATAGAAACACCTTGGCTCATCAACATTCACACACACATTCATTAAGATAAATAACAAACTTAATTGATCGACACATCTATTATCTATTAGGATTATAGAAACCCTTTTGGTGGGGAAGACAGTCTCGAGGCTGGCTCACACTTTTTTTTTTTCAAACTACCCCTTTCACTACTTTTCAAATTTCATCTCCACTCTTTTCTACTTTCTTTCAACTCTCAATTCAAGATTTTTCTCTTTCTATCTTTTTCATAACACGATTTAAACACGCCGAGCATCCATCCAAACTAATCTTTAACTACCTAAAGAAACAGTAAAAAAAAGAAAGAAAGAAGAACTGTCACCCCTATCGTTTTTTTCTTCTTTTTTTTTTCTTTTTTTCTCCCTATCGTCTTCTTTCACATAACATATTTTATCACGGATTAATCTCAATTCAAGATAAAATAACAAATTCAAAAACTAGAGAGAGAGTTGAGACCTGAAAGAAGGACGAATGCTTCGAGATAGTCGTGATCAGGTTCTCCCGTGCCGCTCGATTTGTCCCCGGAGCTTCGAGAGGAGTTACATGATATCACAATTTGTGATCTACGAGATTTCCAGTGACCTAATTGAAAAGAAAAACGAAACGAAGAAGAAGAGTAATTTAGTGAGCTCCGAATTTGACGACGGCCTACATTCGGTTGATATGTACGACCTCCAAACACCGGAAATGTGCGAACGCAAAATTGAGCTCCGACCATTCTCCGACGACGACAATTACGATGGAGAGAGAGAGAGAGAGAGAGAGAGAGAGAGAGAGATAAACCTCGTAGGAAGCAAGAAGAGTCGAATTCGAAGTGATTTTTTAACTACTTTTGACGTAAGCCGAGGAGTGATGTTTTCATTTTATTTTGCCTTCGTTAATTGTGATCATTTGGTAAAGCGATTTACTCACCTTTTTTTTATTTAAGAGATAAAAAAGTTTATTTTAATCGTATAAAACAATATGTGATAAATATAGGCCTATTTTGGCCAAATTAGAAAAGCAAGATTTTTATTTTTTTGAAATTCAAAAAGTCATAGCATTTGACTTAAAGAGACAACTTTACAATCATCAAAAAACAATAAAAAAAAAAAAGCTATTACAATTTCAGAGGTGAAACAAAAAGTGGCCAAACTAATCCACTTTTTATTTTCGGTTTTTTTCCTGAAAAAGAAAAAAAGTAAAAAGCTTATTTTTCTACTTTGGCCAAAATCGGTCATAATTCTTATATAATTAGTGTGCTCGATAAGATGAACAATTTCAGTCATAAAAGTGAGCCTCATAAAAATATCCACTAATTATACTAACAATACAAACTCATAACTTGGTAAAGAGGCTTGGTGGTGTAGTTTTTATTGACCGCTAATAAATATGAAATTCAGAAGTCATTTCTCTCTTAAAATATACGTTATCTCTTATTTTGGTCCTTAAAAAAACAATTCATAATTTATCTCTCAAGTATCCAATTGTCCTCAATATAATTTGCCAGCGCTACTCAATCATTTTCTTTATCAATTTAATTACAGTAGATTAATCATTATCATCATTGGATAATTATATCACACCCCCTCCATTCCATTTCAACAGTTCGGTTCTATCTCCAATGTAATTTATAAATTGTTAATAATATTCAATCTATAAGGAATTTTGTAAGAGCATCTCCAACCACATTTTTCAATTTGAAGAATCAAAATAATAGTATTTTTTATTTTTGAAGAATGTCACTATTCCTTTTTACTCCAACCCAATTCTTCATTTTTCCCTCTAAAGCTTTTCCTCCAAAATTCCCTCCCAATATTCCCACCAAAATCCCCTCCCAAAACTCCTTTCATTTCTGTCCAAAAATCCCAGCCCCCACTTTCAGATTCATTCTCATTTCCAAAATGGGAGATTGCACACACTATCAACATTTCATGTTTTTTGGCAAAAAAAGAAATGGTTGCTTGGGAGGAGGAAGATGATATGCTACTTTCATTGTATGTCTCCAATGTATAACACCATTTTATCCCAGTACATGGAAGAACAAGACCAACCAAAACGTAAAGGTTCGATATTTGGACACATTGTGTTCAACCGTGGAAGGGAAGAAAAATTAAATTACACCATTTTATGTCTCCAATAACACCATTTTAAGCGAACGTAGTATTCTACATTGAATTGAATACAGGAAAAAATACCATGGCGGTTGGATTCAATGTTGGTGGTTGCAAGAAAAATTCAGATTTTATGCTACAAATTTTATTTTTTTTGAATATATTGGATATTGGTCTCATTTTAAAGGAATTTTTAATATCTTTTTATTGGTACCATTTTTATAAAATTTGATAAAGAATTTAAAAGATAAACACATTTTAGATAAAATGAATAGTGCAAAAACTCATTTGAAGAATGTTCTTCATTTTTGAAGTGGGTGGTTCTTCATATATATAGAACCAAAATTGATTCTCCAAAATGAAGGAGTGAAATGAAGATTGGTTAGAGCTCATTCATTCTTCAAAAAGAAGAAATGAAGGCATGGTTGGAGATGCTCTAAGAAACATGGATCTTCTTATATAATAGATCTGATTGAGATCTATTATATAAATTGTTCATAATATTTTTGAAATATGAATATTATATGATAGATCTTAATTAGATTTATTATACGAAGTTTTTTATAATCTTTAAAAATATTATAGATTGAAAGAACCGGACAATTTAAAAATTGCATTGGAGACCGAACCGAATTATTAAAATAGAACGGAGCAAGTATTATAATTATGAAACCACACTAGTATAGTACTCCCTCCGTCCCTTTTTAAGTGTGTGGCTTCGTAAATACAACTTATAAAAAGAAAAACATCATCATTGCACATTTCACATCAACTTTATCTCCACTTTACACTTTGCATGTCAACTTTTACCTCCACTTTCCAAGATTGTTCTCCATTTACCCATTAACTATTTACCCACTAACTTTTGAAAAGGGCAAAATAATAATTGTACAAACTTTTACCTTTAATTTTTCCAAACACACACTTATTAATGGACAACCAAAAATGGAAAACTACACACTATAAAAAGGACGGAGGGAGTAGTACAAAACTTGACAAGGCAAGGAGTTCCTTCAAAAAACCCTAGCCACCACAAAAGTTCTCTACCTCTCCGAAAACCCTAGCCACCACAAATATTACTCTTCCTCCTCCCCCTCCCCCTCCCCCTCCCCCCTAGGGTTTCAATACCCTCGCATGGTGGTGGGAGGGGAGGGCCATGGGACCATTTCTTATCTCCGTTCATTCATTTTTCTTTCTTTTTTTTTGTCTCTCCAGATCAACGACTTGTTGTTTGATCTAAGAGGGTTATGTCTCTCGCTTTGTGAAAGTTGTTAGTTTCGTCTTTGGACGAATTTTCATCTACAGATTGTGCACTTTCAGGCGTTGTTGCTTTACAATAATATCTATACCAACAGTGTTCTTACCATACATGATATCGCTGGCGGGACAACTCGTGGCAGCTTTAAAAATCTATAGTTTTGGGAGTTCATTGGTGCGAGCATACTTAGTTGGAGTCAATTTGATCGTTTGGGCTCTTTATCTTTTATCTTCAACTAGCACTAAGTCTCTTCAGAGATGCTAATTCTAGGTATGAATCTAGTAAGTGCCGTTGTTTGCGTCAGGCCATGTTTGTATTGAAGTGAAACACATCGATTGTCTTATGCATTTCTTGTGCTCTATTTAGATGATTAGTTTGACTTTGTTCAAAATCTTTATAATGAACTTCATTTCTGTGTTAAAAAAACAAAAAAGAGTAATGTAAATATGGGAGCAGTGTAAGTTCAAAATTGGTCTTTAAAGTGAATTGATCAAATGTAAGTTCAAAATTGGTCTTTTTCATTAATTAACAGATGCAATCGCTCCCTTCGAATTCTCTTACACTTTAAACGGGACAGCCTTTTTTCCCAGCAGAAGCCATCCTCGTGCCTGTTCGAAAGAAAAGAAGGCAATCTGTGTGCCATCTTTTGCATGGAGCCGGCCGGATTAGAGTTGTCAATGCTAAGTTATGGATATTACTACTTAGTAAGGATCATCCACATTAGCAAATGCCTTCAGCCACAAGTATTTGCTCGGAAATGGCAATTTAAGCAACAATATAAACGTCCAAAGTGATGTGGGTGCAAAGTGAGAGAGGATATCAGACAGCTTCCTGCTCATACACACACACACAGGCGGGATTTGGGCGCACCAAACTATATGTGCAACATACATAAGTCCTTAAACAAGTTGGCTGACACTCAATCCAGTACAACTAAAGATCACAACATTACCCAATGAAGAAAGTGTTTCTAGTTCAGGTTTAGTAAAACCACCCCAGATACCAAGACCTAATAACAAGTACAATTACCGGCGAGGATAGTGCCTATCTGAGCCACCATAAGGAGAATAGGACCTCTCCCTTCTTGACCTTCCACCATAAGGCGAACGCTGCGGAGAGTAATCACGGCTGCTTCGATATGGCGAGCGCCTTGGAGACCTCCGATACTCATAGTCATCACGACTTCCACGGGATCTACCACGGTCACCACGATAGCCTTCCATAAATTCAGCATAACAAAAACAAAAAACAATACTTGCATTGTTAGGGTTCGCTCAACACAAGTGAAAAGAAAGTACAATTACACAAGTTAGGTGCAGAACCACAAGGTGCTAATGTCCTTGAGCTACTGCACAAGGACTGAAAGTAATTTCAGAAATCTGAAACTGAAGCATAGCAAATGTGAAACATAAGGAACATCAACAAGGCAGGGCTGGTCTGGGTACCATTGACCCTGGTTGATCTACACTGCCCTCACCACGGTCCATCAAGCCTACAAGTGAACAACTCCAACCAAAACCACAAAAAAATCTACACTCTTACCATGGTCCCTAGTGTTTTTCAGCCCAAGATAGTGACCCGGTGTAGGAGTTCTGGGGCGCTTCCTCCGCGACTGTAAGGCAATAGATGAAAACAGTTTCAATATAACTTTAGATATGATTCACTTATCATGAAGAAATAAAATTAAGTTTCAACAAATCAGGTCTTTGACAACATAAATTTGTATCAGACTACAAATTATAAAACCATTTACAAGAGAAAATAGTCGTAAAAAAGGGTCCATATAAGCAACCTCACTGTTGTCTAAAAAAGAGATTATGAGGGGAGCAAATGAAAAACGCACTGGCACATACGACTAGTACCCATCAAATGAATGCTAGATTTGAGGTACCATAAAAGCCTGATTAGTATGTTGTTGGTAATGTCCGTTGATTAGTAGGGAGTTGAAAGAAATTGCTGAGGTTGTATTGTTGTTGATCAATATAGTTGCTATGTTAAGTTGATCAGATGCATGTGAAAGGCTGTTTTAGCTGGCCATTCATCAAGCTGTTTCACATAATTGTTGAAATGGATGAACTCATCATCTGATTGCTGCCAATATAGCTCACGCAATATCTTCTGAATATAACCAGAAACCTCCAAGTTAAGGAAAAGAGTTAAAGAATCAAAATAGGTCACTCTACACCACACAGGTAAAACTAACTTACCCTCTCCACGGTAATGCACCGGCCATCTAGCACTGACTGATGGAGATGCTTGACACAGCGGTTGGCATCCTCTAAAGTTTCCATTGAGATAAAGGCAAAACCACGAGAGGCTCGTGTACGGGGCTCCACAACCAGAAAACAGGAACTTACCTAGAAGAAAAAAGAAAATTACACAAACAAATAAAGCACAAAAAGTAGCAAAAACTAGTTGAAAAGAATTTTACTAACTCAATAACAAGATCAAAACTCAGTTACAGAATACAACAAAAATTATTAATTGTTCAAGACAACTGACAAAAGGTCGTGGAGAAAAAACTGGCAAGTTATTTTCATAATAAACGATATTGTTTTGCTCATCTCCAACCACCTAAGAAGCACAGACACGGATAAGGGATAGAGACACAGCACGATACGGACACGCAGACACGTTATTTCTTCAAAAATTAGGACACGGACACGTCAGGGACAGCTCAAATATAAAATGTATTTTTATTTTTGAGGTAGGTGATGAAGTCATATAAATGATGAAATCTTTATTTCTATCAAATTTAAGAACAATATAATGAAGGCAAATTAGTAGTCCGCATACAAGTATACATGAACTATACGACAGTGGAAATTTTCACTCATAGCCAAGTTTTAAAAATTATATTTTAACCTTTTATGTGTCCTTAGCATGTTCTAAGAGTTATGCCAACGTGTCCTAACGTATCCTAGAGTACCTACAATGTGTTTGAATAAAATAAATACAAGAAAAAAAAAAATTAGACAAGTATTTAAGCACGTCATACACGTGTCCGGAGAGTGTCTTGTCGTGTCCGTCACCGACACGTGTCGAACACGGATACGCGAGGCCTGTAGACTTGTCCGTGTTTCTTAGCTAACCACTATCGAGTTTATAATTTCATAGTGAAAACAGATCAGAACAAGTGGTTAGATCCATGGACTACATTTCTAGCAGCAAGACGTATGAGCGAGTTCCAGAAAAGCAAAAGCCCTCTGTTGATAACAGGAGAAAGAAACCAACCTTTCCTTCCCTGGAGAAATGATCTTCAAGTTCTATTTCTGTGACCCTTGTGGACAACCCAGTTACATAAAGTGTATTCCCAGGATTCACAGCTTCAGTCCTGCAACACCATTCATAGATCCAGCCGTCCAGATAAGAACTTCAAACCACTAGTCCCCACGTAACAAAGAGACAACTTCAGGTAATAAAGCAATGTAGTAGCGCTACTGTCACAACATGGCCATACGAAGAGAAGCGCGTGAGAGTCAACAAATACCTCCCTCGACTTCTGGACCTGGACCTGCCCCTTGGCCTTGACCGGGATCTGGATCTGGACCTGGACCTGGACCTTGACATTGACCTGGACCTTGATCGAGATCGACCAGCATAAGGGGAAGGAGATCGTGAATACCTGATACATCCAGTGCACAAATTATCAGTTTGAAGGTAGCATAATGGGGGGAGAAGAAGTGAAACTTCAACAGCCTAATAAAAACAATGTAAGCCTTCAAAACCATGGAAGAGTACTCTTTCTAGTTTCACCAAGAGCATATCAAAGAAAAAGGTCTAATCCATGATACAATCACCTATTCTATACACAGATCTTCTATTGCATAAATCCCAGCGCTAAGCTACTGGCATTGGGGGTATACAGGAGTATAAGCCACAGATTCAAAGCTTAATTTTCCAGTATATGCCACCAAATTGAGTGCACGTTGGCAAGCGGCTCCATAATTCCAATAGGCCAATGGAAATGTTAAATCATGAAGCCCATAACTTGACATTTAATGCAAACCACACAAAGTGTGCTTGCCAATTATGAGATTTGATGCATGCATAGAATACATGTATATTCCCAATACATGTCCGCATTTATCCCATTCAGCCACAGCTCAGGGTAAAATTTAATTGAACTCCTCCAAAACTCTTTTAGAAAGTCACTGCACATCATAAATTTTCTTCTGAAATAATGAAACTACTTAACAATTCAGTCCAGAGAATTCTAAATGCTACACTCTAGGATTAATGGACAACAGCACTAAAAACCACATTTTCCTACACTACACTTTTACTTTTATCCTCCTTTACCTCACAGTAAAATGAGATTCATCGAGTAGAATGTGGGATGATTCAATATGCATGGACGGTCCATATATGTGGCTCATCAACAAACAAGTAGAACCGAAATGATTTCTTAGAGTTATAACAGAGTATATTAACAAGTAGCACGGAGGAGAAGTTGGAATAGAATAGACTAAGGTGGTTTGGACATATCTACCATAGACATGTGGATGCAATAGTTAAGAGAGTTGATAGGATAGTTTAAGGTAGTAACACTACAGGGAGGGGAAGACCCAAATTGACATTGTATGTTGTAGTGCGCAAACATGACTCTACTGAGTATAAATGAACAAGTAGCCCTTGATAGAGCTCAATGGGGAAAAAAAAAAAGTATACATATAGACGACCCAATTGATTGGGACATAAGGCTCGTTTGGTTTGGTTTATATTAACAATTAGCAGATATAAATCATCTTAAATGTTCATTATGGAGCTAGCTCAACAGCCTACTTCAGATTAGTGAGCAGAAAATGTCCCAAACAACCTTTACTGTCAGTTAAATATCTATACAAGTCCACATTAATAGTTTATAGAATAGAGCAAACCAAAGCCTATGTTGCATGGATTTTCTCAACTATCGCTTAAAATGAATATCGCAATTCAAAAGATCTCGAACATAATACAACAATTCAACTGGTTGTCTACTGTTCCATACGAACAACAGCTTCACGATTTCATAACCATGAAATAACCCTAATAATGCAATTCAAATAATCCCAAAGGGATTTATAATCTTTCAATTTAAATTTTAAACACCAAAAAGCCCATTTCCCTCTTCTCTCTTCTACCTTGAAAATCAATTACCCAAAAAAAGTATACATATATAGAGAATTAAAAAACTGAAGTTCAACCAAAAGTAGGTTACGATCACTAGGTCTAAGAATCTAAGAAAGATAAGTGTCCCAAACAAAATTTAGTTTCAAGAAGAGTTTTCCAGTGTTACGAACAAGAGAACCCATTAATAAAACTAGGGTTTTCAGCATTTCATTTTCTTAGTATGAAAATGAAAAGAAATCAAAAACTTTACTCAACCTCCAAATAGAGGAAATATACGTGTACAAGAAATCGGATCTGCACTTTGCGGTATGGGATTGAAAAGACTTACCTTTTTCGAGGAGAATCGGCCTGTAAAGCATGGGAACTCATCAGAAAAACAATTTTTTTCTGCGTAATCAAAACACACACAGGGAGACAGAGAGAGAGAGATTACCATATTTACGCAGAGAAGAACCTAGATAGCGAATTTACGCAGAGAAGAACCCTAGATAGCGAGATCGTTGGTTGCTTCTCTCTCTCTCTCTCTCTCTGGAAGTTTACAAGAGTAGAGTGGGGTCCGAGGGCAAACCATTTTGTAGATCAGATAAACAACATTAAACCCCCTGATCTTTTGATCTGTTCTGTTTGTCACCCTTATGTTTGAACTTGAGGGTGTTTGGGAGCTTACTTTTCAGTTTTTCATTTTTAATTTTTAGGCTTTTTGGGAGGACTGATCGGGAGAAATGTGTAAAATGCATTTAGCAAGTGGATAATGTGAGTGTAAAATGTGAAAAGGAGGCCCATACCTGTTTTTGGTTTTTGGCTTGGAAAGCTCAAAATGGAAAACACGTTTTGAAAGAAGTTGTTTTAGGGGGAGGCGGCCAAACACTCAAAAACAAGAAAAGAGAAGTTAAAAATGGGATAAATTATCTCCCAAACATGCTCTTAATCATCTTATTCTGATCAGCATTTGCTACGTGACACCTTACTCTTAAAATTCTAGATGCAACACATGACATCAGTGGCACGATTCCAAGAATTATTAGGGATGGGGTCATTTATATTAGTTTACATTAATAATTATTTTATACACTTCCAACAAAAATAGAAGTTTCAAACTTATTCTTATTCATATACGGGATATAATGCCACTTTAGAGTAATCTTCAAAATCTAAAGCTCTACACCCGAACTTTTAATGAAAGAGAATCATGAACATATTACCTACATCATTCAAGGTTTTTATAATCCTATAGTAACATACATTTTTTTGATCACATCTTCCCCAAATAAAAAATTAAAAGAACTCTTTATTTTTCTTCGGTGTGTATGAATTTTGGGTGTACTGTGCAGAACTTACATTCATTTGGGAACACCAACAATACATGTGTCCGGGTTTACATTTAGATCTGTACTCGGACCATATCCTTGTCTGCCAAATTGCTCTAATTAAAAATAGAGCTTTTCACAAATTCCGAAGGGGAACAAAAAGAAGAAGAAGAAAGAACGAGTTTCTCAAAGCAAATGAAATTAAGAACAAAAGCAAATGAAATTAAGAACAAAGCAAACATTCTGGCAAAAAACATTATAATTGATGTATTAACATTAAAAATATGATTAAGAATCTAAATTAAGGATCAAGTCTACTTTTGGGAATGGACTTCTTCCCGAATTGCGTCTCATCTTACATATTATCCGTGTTATCTGATGTATAAACTGATTCTGGTACCAATATCCATAAGGTGTCTGTAAATAACTGCACTATGTTGTGGCCAAATTGGCCAATATCTGAATACTGCTAGGAATTCCCTCTGAGCTTTTGGTCCAACAACTTCATATTACTAGTCCCCTTATCAGCAGCAACTTTGCTTGTATGGTGTGAAAAAAACACCATAGACTTTGCCCGAGTCAGTCGATCGCATTATTCAGTCGAACATAATGGTTGTTCACCCCCCTTGCACTGGGAAACCTGCAGGAAGTGATTGATATTAAGTGAACGAAAAAAAAAATGAAGGCGACAAGGAAGATCGATAGCAAAAGGCAAGCTCAAGTGAAGTGTTTAATATTCATTAGGAGCATGATAATAGATTCTGTGAGCCCATGCCCAAAAACTTATGGCACAATCCACTTTACAAAAGCAATAGTTGCCACCATCCAGTTGAATTTAACAATAAGAGATACCAAGCACAAAAGAAACAAACCCTTGGTTACAAAAGGAAATAAATATGCTAAATTAAAGGTTTAATGGTCTATTGTCGATCAACTATCAAATAAGCTCATGAACCTAGGAACATTCCATTTGTACATAAAAATTGCCAATTGGTAAACCAAGCAATCGACGAAATCAATATACTTCAGTCACGCAGATGGGAAGCAGCCTCTTCAGGTGGCCCCAGATGACTATTTTTACGCATAATTGAATATGAAGCAAAGAGGCCTGAAATGTTTTTTTAAGCTTTGACCTGGAATAAAAGCAACTGCCTCTATGAAGTCCTCAGAAAGATGTACAACCCAAATCTTTTAAACTGATCGCGAAAGCAGTTTTCTTTTCAGTTTACGAGAATGTGCCTGAGGTGTGAACTAATCACGAATACCAAGGAATGAACATCAGAAACCAGAAAAAGGGCTGTGGACTGTGGAGGAACCAACCTGTGCCCCTACCGCACAAATAAACATGTAATCTAACAGACCTCATAATGAACACTTCTTGGGCAAACTCAGTTAGCATATCTTTATGCAAAAGGTCGGGCTTGAGGACTTTGACAGCCACCTCCTGACTACAATATTTGCCTTAATACTTGAAAAAGACAAATGATATCATCATACTAAGAGCTAAGACCAAAGCTCTGAGCTCTGAAGTGGTGCACCCTTGCGGTGTCACTAGTTCGAGCCATGGTATCCCCACACTCTCACCCAACATACTAAGAGCTAAGACGCAATCAGACACATGTTGACAGCGACTAGACTCACAGATCACCAAATGACCCAGATCCCAAATTTGTTTTCAAATTTCAGTAGGCTGGCATCAAGTTCCCAGACATCAGGTCGTCAGTAGGTATCTTTACATATTCAGGCGAGGATTTAGATGCAGGTTTGCTGTGCTCACTAGTAGGAAACAACGAATGTTGATTCAAAGAACGGTCCTACACAAATAAATAACCAAACATCACTTTCAAATATAGATAGATATTGCAGGATGACTGAAAAAGAACGAACAAAAGATATAGTAGCATGAGTATAATATGATTCATTAAAGTCATGTAAAGTTTCTACCTAAAGGCCTTTGAAATCTCAAATACACATGAGGTTGAACTGGGAAAAAAACAGAATTCAATTCTTCAAAAATTGAGGAGAGAGGTCAGGAATAGCCAGCGACTAGCTCAGAGAGGAAGATTAAGGTTTTGTAATTTTACATTAACACAATGAGAAAAAAACTGCAAATGATAGGTTGACTTGAAGGATCTACAAAGGCAATGGAAAAAGACTGCCAAATCAAATGATCGAAAAGTGAACCCTAAATGGAGAAACTAAATTACTCGAGGAAAGAACAATATAAATCCCATATTGTGTAGCCAGTTACCATATATTGCTACATTCTTCACAGAAAATCTACAATTATACATCAAAGCCACATACCCATAAGATTTTGAGCAGAACATGTCGGTGATTTTCAAGACTTACATAAGGCAGATACATATCTTCAATTTCAGGAAGGTAACCTTATTTGCACTAGTTCTCTAGATTGATTCCAGGATGGCTCTATAGTCTAAGGCCACTTCGAGTTCTTAACATTGAAGAATACACGTAAATTGGAAAGAAGTTTGGGGTGTCTGTAAGCTAGGATGCCTCTACACTGCCCTCTGGAAACTCATCCCATATGACACTATTGAGGCAACACCAATGTCTCGTGTCAAACTAATGGGCATAAGTTTGGGGCCAACCTAGTCCATTGGAGTTTTGTGTCCACGTGAATCCAATAAACAAGCAATGTCCAATAACTAGTGGCTATTAGTGACAAATTGAAAATAGGGAGTCAGACCATGCATTGGGCAACTCATACTTGCCACACAAAAATGACAAAGTGCTACTTGAATGGTGCTACTAGCACGTGACAAATCAAGAGGTTGCCTTACTTAAACACCATGTCAATGCAAAACAATATTGCAGCACAAAGTCCTTTGCTCCTCCTTATCATGAGTGTGTGCCAAATAAGTTTGTTATGCTCCTCCTTTTGTACATGTATTTGGCAAAAACATCCGCAAGGCTATTTGAGGTGTGCGAGTAGGAACAATATGCACCATCGGATTGTCAAGTTGGTCAAGGGCTTATGCTGGTATGGTATCTTAGAGAGTCACAAGAAAGGCTAAAAAATAGGAGGCAATGGAGAGAATGCTAAATGCATCTTACTGATTAAGTACCCAACCCTCTTGGAATGTGATTATGATGGAACCATGGAAATCTTCAACACATGTTAGAACATTTGGCCCCTACTCTTTCTCATCACTAACTCAACTTCTTGCACAAGCCTGTAATTTACAGGCTGAAATAGTTCTATGGTGTAATTAATCAGATAACGTAAGACTAGGTGAATTACCGTTCTGCTCCTACAAATATGTCCCACCCAATAGGTTACTCCACTAGCTAGCAATAGTAACCATAGAAAATAGATGGCCTTCCTATGAACGCCATGTTGCAAGGTGACCTTCCAAACACTACTAAGTAGGTTAAATATCATGATGACAAGATTAATATCACAGGTCTATCCCAACATGCAATAAATTGGTCCACTTTGGACTACATTTCTAGTAGCAAGCCGTACAAGGGATCTTCACAATAGCGAAGCCAAATTTGGATACCAGGAGAAGAAACCAACCTTTCCTTCACTGGAAAAATGATCTTCAAGTTCTCTTTCTGTGATCCCTACTCCCAGGATTCACAACTTCAGTCCTGCAATATCATTCATAGATCCAGGTCCAGATAAGAACTTCAAACCACTAGTCCCCACGTAACAAAGAGACAACTTTAGGTAATAAAGCAACATAGTAGTGCTACTTCATGTGAAGAGAAGCATGTGAGAGTCATCAAATACCTCCCTCAACTTCTAGAACTGGAACTGCCCCTTTGCCTTGACCGGGATCTTGACCTTGACCTTGATCGAGATCGAGATTGAGCAGGCATACAGGGAAGGATACCATGAATACCTGATACATCCAGTACAAATATTATTAGTTGGAAGGTAGCAAAATGGGGGAAGAAGAATTAATACTTCAACAGCTTAATAAAAAATAATGTAAGCCTTCAAAACCATGGCCGAGTTCTCTATCTAGTTTCACCAAGAGCATATCAAAGAAAAGGTCTAATTCATGATGGAATCACCTATTCCAAACACAAATCTTCTATAATAAAACTGCATAAGTTTCTAGCACCAACCTATTGGGATTGGGGTATACAGAAGTATAAGCCACAAATTCAAAGCTTAATTTTCCAGTCTATGCCACCAAACTGAGTGCACGTTGGCAAGTGGCTCCACAATTCCAATAAGCCATTTGAAAATTTAAATCCTGAAACCCACAACTTGATCTTTGATGCAAACCCCAGAAAGTGATTCTATGCATGCATAGAATACATGTATATTGAGCCCGATATTTGTCAGCACTTCTCCCATTCAGCCACAGCTCATGGTGAAATTCAAATGCCAGATATTTGTCGGCACTTCTCCCCTTCGGCCACAGCTCATGGTGAAATTTAATTGCACTCCTCAAAAAACTCTTTTAGAAAGCCACTGCCCATCATAAATTTTCTACTGAAATATGGAACTACTTGTCAATGCAGTTAACAAAATTCTAATTGGTAAACTCTAGGATTAGCGGAAAAATCCGCTAAAATACAAGATGAAAAAAAAAAAAAAAAACACAGAGAACTACCTGACTAAGGAGTTTTGGCCTGCCTACGGTCAAAGAGGAAAAATAATAGCTCATTGCCTGTGCGATAACCACTTTAAAATGTCAAAGAGGAAAAATAATAGCTCATTGCTGCAAGAAATTAGTTACCACTGAATAGTCGAAATGAATCAAAATAATCAAAATCTCAAGACCCTAAGTTGTGGGTATCTTTTGCACAATAATTTGAGTATCGAGAAGGCCAGATATAGCGGCGACTATGAGGAAGATTATGCAAAAATATCAAGAAGATGGCAAGTTAGTATAGGAAAGATAGACATGCAATAACCAATTAAATCAATCCTAGTAACTATAAAAACTGATTTCAAAGAGATTTTTGTTAACCTAAAGTTCAAAGAGATCTTAGATAGAATGAAAAATGGCACTCAAGAATCAAGATGCCTAGGATGCTGAATCTGCTCCGACTGATAAACCGGTGAAAACGGATACAATACAGTATGATACGATACAAAATAGCTGACATGGTAATTTCAAAAATAGAACACGTCAACGGATAATAAATAACCACTGTATATGCAAATAATCACATGAAAATAGATGTTATGCTTCTCACGTGTGGACAATTTCAAGCAACTTGAAGTTTCCAGAGTCTCCAATCTATTATGGAGTGAAAAACCCATGAATCGAGCCGTCACAGTATTCTGCAGGTGTGTGGTTCATATATCACTTGCATGTATGTGTTTAACCCTCAAATATGGGATACCTCGTGGGCCACCCTCTCAGGTAAAAGATGATCAACCAAGCAAGGTTTGTTCATGGATCACCATATTTGTTCAATTTATCTCTGTCAACTAGGATGCCTCTACACGGCCCTTCGGAAAGTCAACTCATATGATGCTTTAATGAGGCACTAACGGGCATAAGTTTTGGGCCAACCTACTCCATGGGAGTTTTGCGTCTACGTGAATCCAATAAACAAGCAATGTCCCATAACTAGTGTCTGTTGGTGACAAATTGACAATAGGAAATCAGAGCATGGGGCAACTTGTACTTGCCACACAAAAATGACAATGCCACGCAAAAATGACAAAGTGCTACTTGAATGGTACGATCAAGATGTCAACTTACTTATACAGCCACATAGAAGGACAAGGTGCTACTAGCATGTGGCAAATCAAGAACTTGCCTTACTTAAACACCATGTCGATGCAAAACAATATTGCAGCACAAAGTCCTTTGCTCCTCCTTATCAGGCGTGTGTGCGAAGAAGTGTGTTATGCTCCTCCTTTTGCACTTATATTCGGCAACCATAGTTGTCAGAATCGCACGATTCACAATGTGATTCACAATTAACGCAAAAACAATACGAATCTATTGATGAATCAAGGTTTATCAAAATTAATGCATGGGACTAATAGGAAACCACTTTTGCGGTTTTTTACTTAATTTTTCTCATATAAAAGAAAGAACATAAGGTCCTATACCATACCCCCATGAGCCTTAAACGAAACATAAAGCTGTTGTGCTAATGCCAGCCTAGACAAAGCAAATCCCATACTCTACACTTCTTTAAGCAAATCCCCAAATCCTGGTCGACAAAATCTTTAATTACCCAAAGGAAAAAAAAAATCCCCAAATCCTTCACAAAAACCCGGGGTCAAAAGCCAGGTTCAAGATACTACTCCCATACAACTCAAGCGACTTTGAAACAGCCGCCCTAAACAAATTGAGCACTTTCGATGCAGCCAACCCCAGTTGAAACTGCATGACAATAAAGGGATAAATCCAGACCCGAGTTTTTGGCAAAACCAAAGCCTTCAACTACTCCTACATTGTGGAAGGTACAGTGATTTTATAACAATGGAAATATTTGGAAATCTTCTCGCATCCCTAAGACACTAGCACTTGGAATTTGGAAATGAAGACACAAACTCCACACATATACGATGAGCATTCCAACTAAAAGTCACATTAGTCTCTAACAACAGCCAGCTTGTAATTTACTTTCACTATGCCGCCTGAACCAGGAAAAACATAGTTTTCTCAGTACAATTTTCCAGCAGACAGAAAGCATTAAAATATCCTTTACAGCTTATGAACGTGCAAAGAATAATGCAAGCGGACAATGTCCACAGCTCTGTTGCCAACGATGCTTTTTGGGAAGTCTAGATAACCAATTCCACAAACACAACCAACTGCTGTCACGGACTCTCCTTTTGTCACCTGCAGAGCAAGTGCGGAAAAATACATCAGTTAACCTGGGCACAAATAGCAAGTACCTTTCTTCTCTCTCGTTATTTTTCTTTTGCATTTCTTTTTTCAGATGGAAGGAGGGTCGGGGAAGAGCCTACGATTATCGGTGAACGTTAGATATCTGGCAAGGATGCCGAAAAGAGAGCTCTAAAGAGAAAAAGACAGAGAGAGAGATGCCCGAGCCCCAACAACCACATCAGCATGCCACAAAATATGCTACTCTACAAAACCATCATCATTAGATAAATACACATGAACAAGCGTACCTATTGCACTGGAGTTATGGGAAATATTAGTTCACTTGTATCAAACAGGGGATCAAGAGCTTTTGCACAACCAAGATTTAACCTAGTATGGATTTTAAGTAAAAAGAGTCTACTGCGTTCAAACTTCAAAGTATCCCCTGAACGAAATGCATTCATCAGACTCGAAACATAAACCTTGGATATGCATCCAATAAAGTGGAGCAAGTGACATTGCTCAACAATTATCGAGCATCGCTGCAGCTATCATTTTTTTTTTTTTTGGGTACACTGCAGCTATCATTATATTAGTTAAATTTTACAATTCTATCCCATTCAAATCAAGAAGTTTGGTGAATTTAGACCTTAATTTGTCTTCATCACCCAAATTACATGTCAGTGCTTCTATCAGCCTTGTTGCTCTTGTCTTCCTCATCAACAATATCGAGAGTATTCTGGCTGGTAGATGCCGGCAAGTACCCAGGTGCACTTGGTGAGTACCCCACACTTGGGCTGCATACAAAATGAAATTCATAACTGAAGTACCGCAACTATATCTCTACAAGTCGTATTCTCAGTATATCGATAGCAACTCAAGCTCACCTGTATTGCGGAGAACTGGGGCTGTAGTCGGGACTTACGTCCGAAGTATCAAGGCTGTAAATAGAAGCGACATAGTTAGCACTCATAAAAAGAATATCATCGATAAAAAGGTCGAAATCAATCTCTCTTGTAAATACAAACAGAAAAATGTGTGCTTCAAAAGTGCTACATGATACCCATTTTAACAACCCATTAGACATGTATGCTTGCAAATCTACAAACAAGCATCGATCTCACAGCATAGAAGACACAGCATAAGCATGTACACGCATTAGTTGACTGAAGAACAGAAATGATGACCATGTGATGACTACGCCTAAAAAATAGAACAGAGAGAAGGAAGTCCAACGCACCACGGCTAGGTTTTGTACGTCAATCAATTACCTTTATTTTTTAATGCGTACTAATTGAAAAGATGTTGTGGGGAGAAATGAATGTGCATTTTGATTTGATAACAAGTTTCAATATGATTAAGAAGAAAGAACTTTATATATATATTAGAAGGATCACCCAAAAAGCAGGGCGGTGAATCTTAAAGCGAAAACTATCACCAGGAAAGATTGGTGAGGACAAAGGAAACCCAACATAGTATCAAATAAGACTACCAATATGAGATTATTAGAAAAACAAAACAAAGACAATGTATCACTTACCTGCCGGGGCTCATTGGGCTTGAAGGAGAATACGATGGGGAAGTCGGTGAATATGATGGTGATGTTGGGCTGCAACAAAAGGTTAGGCATCAGAATAAAAAAAATTCATCAGCAAGATAATCAATACTAAAAAGAGTCAAATCAAAAGAAGACCAGCTGTTTACAAGAACTTAACAATCTAGTTTAAGAGTTCTTGCTTGCCTATAATAAAGTCGCCTTCCTTCCATTAAAGAGAAAACAGCTTTCAAATGCATACATGTAATTCAAAAGGTAGCCCTTATGACTCACCTGTAATTTGGAGATGAAGGGCTGTAAACAGATAGCTTCGGACTGGTTGGTGAGTGTTCCAGAGAGGGGCTATATGCTGTCGAGGGATTGTAACTTGGAGACGTAGGACTGTAGCTCGGGGAACTTGGGCTGTAACGAGGAGAGGTGGGGCTGTAAGCAGGTGATGTCGGACTGTATGATGGAGAAGATGGACTGTAGTAAGGAGAGGTTGGGCTGTACGAATGTGAAAAAGTTGGGCTGTGAGGAGAGGTTAGGTTATAGGCGGGCGATGTAGGGCTGTATGCAGTTGATGTTCGAATGTGTGCAGGAAAGATTGGGTCAAATGATGGTGAGGACGGACTATAGTATGGCGAGGTTGGACTGTACCTAGGAGAAGTTGAGTTATCATAAGATTCATAACTAGGAGAGACAGGGGTATAGATGGGAGATGTGGGAGAATAAGATTGACTAGTCGAACTATACACAGGACTAGTAGGACTATAGCTAAGAGAACTAGAATTGTAAACTGGGGAAACAGGACTGTAAATTGGGGAAGAGGGGCTTTCATATCTGGAAGTGGGGATATAAACAGGAGATATAGGATGATACACAGGAGATGACGGGTTGTAGCCAAGAGATGATATGGGAGAAAAGGACATTCCACCAACATAAGGAGAAAAATAAGCATCCCTATCTGGACTTGGTAAATAACTTGGAGACCTCAGTGCATCGATATTAGGGGTTCCAATGAACGGTGAAAGGGAAGGATTCATCCCAAAGTCCGGGACAGATTCCATATGACTAGGTAGCTGGAGCTCCATAGCTTGTTTTAACATCTCATCATTAAGGTACAAGCCAAAGCCTCCAGTGCCAATGGGTGCAAGTTGACCCAACATAATATTTTCACTGACACCCTTCAAGCAGTCAGTTTCAGCATGTACTGCAGCATCAAGAAGGATGTCAACAGTTTCTTCAAACGAACACCTCATAAGGGGGCCAGTATCGTTCCGATTAATCCCATGACGAGTTATAGCCATCAAATAACCACGATATGTCATGGTGTCACACAAGATCGCCAGATGCCTGTAATTCACGTAGGCCCCATCGAAAGATATAACCACCCTCAGCTCGTCCAGCAAGGATCGACGAACTGCCTCGATTCCAAGAACTTCAATAGTTTCAATCAAGTGATTGCTTCTTGTTCTTGTCGCATCAACATCTGCGTGACACATGACCGCTAAAAGATTGACACCTTCTGTATCCAGAATCCACTCCTTTTTCCCATGAAACCCTTCTTTCTCATCAAACTTGTTCTCTTTGAGTTCCTTCAAGAAAACTTTATTGATATTCGGTATACCTCGAAGAGCCATTTCCGTCAACATATTACTCTCTATCGTTTTAAGGAAAACATCATCCTCAGCAGATTTGTCATTCAAATCTTTGTTTGGAGCTTCATCATTCATGATACGAATACGAAGGATTAGCTTTTCAGCGTTGTCATCGTTGAATATGCATGTCAGATCGTCACCAAACTCAAGCTTGATCTTCTCAGCGATATCAGCCAAACTCAGCTTCTTATCCACCATCATCTCACGATTCAACTCCATGCGAAGCATCCATGGTGAAATCTTCTCCTGATCAATCTCTTCATCCGGCATTTCATAATAGGAGTTAACAAAGTCGACATCCTCTTCAATTATAGTGCTCGTGGGGTCTGGATCGTACCATACTTCTGTAGCTTGTGTGACACTCCGGAGATTAGTGTATTCCAGTTCACATTGGACATTCTTTGTCTTTTCCTTCGATTTATTCACTTCGGGCTTCAAGTACACAGAGAGAGATGGTGTTTTGATTTTCTTAGCTACATTAATGATCTCTCTCAACCTTGGAACTCCAAGCGTAACATTCTTGGCACTAACACCAGCATAGTGGAACGTATTAAGAGTCATCTGAGTAGCCGGCTGACCAATGGACTGTGCCGCAACACAACCTATCATTTCTCCAGGCGCTACTAGCGACTGTAAGAAGCGAGCCTCTATCTCACCAATAACCCACTCAAATGCTTCCCGAGTAAGCCTGTATTCCTTCAACACCCTTTTACTGGCCAATGTGCTACGAAGCAAGATGTTGAAAAAAAGAGTTGCATTCCTTTGGGCTTCCATACTAATCAAATCATCACCAGGAACAACCATAAGCCTCTCCTGAAGCTTGTCAACAGCTTCCACAATCTCCATTGGATGCATATCAGAACACTCCAGTGGGTTAATTTTAAAGGTCTTCTGTGCATTCCATATTAGTCTCTTGATATTAACTGGAAGTGCCCAAGAGCTATCACCTGTGGTTGCGATCTCCGTCGCAAGTTGGTATCTATCATCTTCAACTTTCTGAAATTCAGCATCAAACACATTACAAATCTCTGGTATCATTTTCAAATCTTCATTGTATCCAGATGCAATGTAATTTGGCTTCCAGTTTTCATCATCAAACTCATATCTATAAGTAGCATCAAAATCTGATTTCTTCATTTTCAGAGTATCCAGCTGCTGTGACTCTACCCACACTGCATCCATACCATCCTCCCCATATAGAAACTGTATCACATCCCCCATAGAGTTCCTCACTGTTCCATCATATTTGACCATAATATCCTCCATAGCCTTCACCAGTCGCCTTTGAATGTACCCAGTTTCAGAAGTTTTAACCGCAGTGTCTATAATACCTTCTCTGCCACCCATAGCATGAAAGAAGAACTCTTGTGGGGTCAACCCTCGTAGATATGAATTCTCTACAAACCCACGGCTTTCTGGACCATAATCATTTATGGTAAAATGGGGCAGAGTCCGATCTCTGAACCCAAAAGGGATGCGCTTGCCTTCAACATTCTGCTGCCCCACACAAGCAGTCATCTGTGATATATTAATGAAACTTCCTTTAGATCCTGCAGTAACCATTGCCTTAAGATTGTTGCTCTCTGATAAGCTCTTCTGGGCCCTACTCCCAGCAGCATCACGAGCCGTATTCAATGCCTGGAAACAGAGACCAACAGCAACTCAGAAGTAAAATACTGGAAGAGAAAGCCTCAACGTGAATAAATTTAATTTTCAAACAAGATGATGAAAATACAGGATCAAATACTGGATGGATAATCTGAACTTTCAGCAAAACAACAAAATTTCCCACTAAGATACCATTACTTTCATGCATGTCAAATGCCCTTATGTCTTTGGCTGATGTCTGTAAGAGATAATATATGTTCCTGTCAAACTCCGAAATCAACCATTGATCTTCGCCATTCTGCTTTCTTCCCTCAACCTTATCCATTCTACTATATTCCAATTACTATTGTACTTATAAAAACATTTTAAATTGATATCCAGTTAAATCAACCAGTATGTTTAATGATGCATCATATAAACACCATCCTTCTTGAAATTAATAAGGTTATTCATATCCTCATGGGATTTTATCATGCGGGAAACGCGAAACAATGAAGTCCACAATTAGCTGCCATTATATTAAGGAAGTATTCTTCATGAAGCGTAAAAAAGAACCATGCTATATGTGTGTATAATTTTCAAAAAACAATATGGACAAGGTGTATTCCATCCCGTGTTGGACAAAAGAGGTTTTTTATGCTTACGAAGGAGATAATATTTGTCCATATATAATATGCCTACGTGCATTTATTTACCAACTACTAGAACTCAAATTATTTGAATTAAGCACCTCGTTGACTTTGTTTTCAAACGATTCCATCATGGTCCGTCCTGGTTCTGCCTCCAACTTCTTTTCTAGCGCTAGTCTGATAAGTTCTCTCACTTGACCTTTTGCTTGAGATATAGTCTCAGTGATTGTTTCCATGGTGTCAGAATCAGCAATTGTATCTCCAATCCCAATGCTAAAACCATGCTGTAAAAGCCAGTAATTAACAAGCCACTGTGTATGTCCCAAAAATTTGCGAGCTGCATCTGGACCAGCCTCTTCCCTGTATACACCACAACATTCATCAGAGTGTATATTCCAAAGAAGTGACTTCAATAAGTCAAAGGTCTAATGTTTTTGCATGAATGAACAAGCATAAAAGTCATATCAAAAAATAAATCCAAGATAATCATATAGCAAATGAAAACTATACAATGCGCAATATGGATAAATGGGTAAACCATAAAATTGAAATAATCTGAAAACTGTGATGACGATTTTGCTATTCCATACAACGCTAAATCTAGCCGCCCAAAAGTAAAACAACAATAACAACCTCCGGAATCATAAATCACAAAGCATGCATACATACCAAATTACATGAATAAGACTACCACCAGATGGCCCAAGTGTCTTCTTGCATAGGGTGCCAGAAAGTAGTTCTCCTTTCTCTATTAGAACTCGAGTATCTCCGGGAGTTATATGTCCATTTTGAGTTTCCTCATGCCAGGCCGAATATCTTAGGAGATTTATCTGTTTTGGTATGATAAGACTAAAAAGTTGTTTTCCTGTCCAAAGCGGTCTGGGTTTCAAAATAGCCGGAGCAGGTATTTTCCCATCAAAGTCCTCCCACCACATCAAAATGTTCATAAAAAGATCCTGTAGCATATAAAACTTGGTCAGATTCAGGCCTAAAATCCATGAAATTAAATATCACTAAAATCCATTAATAACCACTTGAACATTACCTTCTCAATGAACGTATCCCTTGTAGTGATTTTGCGGCATCCTAACAGAGTATCCTGGACAATTCCAATTACAGGGCAATTGGACTGTGGTGACACAATGCATTTAGGCACCATCATAAGCTCCAAAGCTTCAGCCCTAGTCTCAAGTGACTGGGGTACATGCATGTTCATTTCGTCCCCATCAAAGTCAGCATTGTATGGTGTAGTAACAGATAAATTCAGACGGAAAGTTGAGTGTGGCATAATCTTGATCTTGTGCCCCATGATAGACATTTTATGAAGACTAGGCTGTCGGTTGAACAGTACATAATCTCCATCATTTAAGTGTCGCTCAACCTGCATTAGTGAAATCAGAGGCTAGTTACTGGTGATAAAAAGATACAAGATCCAAGTGAGAAGCATCCAATATCATAGAATTTACCTTATACCCAAGTTCAAGATGGTGGTCGCTATTTTTCTTCAGGAAACGAAGATCAAGCCTTTGTCCATCACCCCTAATAATATATTTCGCACCAGTTTTACCTGGTGGAGGATAAGGTCCATATCCCACAAGCTCCTTCAACCTAAGTATAAGTGAATACGTTACAAAAAAAGCAAAAACAAACATAAATAACAAAAGACGTTTGGACAGAAGGAAAACCAGTATGAAACCTTTCGATGTTATAAGGGGTCACAGTTTCTGGATATGTGAGATTCAAGGCAATACTCCATGGCACTCCCAGTTCATCAATGTTAATATTTGGATCTGGTGTGATCACCGTCCGGGCAGAAAAATCAACCCGTTTCCCCATCAAGTTACCTCTGATCCGCCCTTCCTTAGACTTCAGCCTACTGCATATCGATTTGATAGGCCTACCCGATCGCTGCGTAGCCTGCAAAGTAGGGAGGTAGATTACATTTTTGGTACATACTACAAACAACCAAATGCCAAGGAGTTTGGGAATATGATAAGTAACCATACCCTTGGCTGCCCTGGTAATTCATTATCAAAATATGTTGCTATGTGAAACTGCAATAATTGAGAAAACTCTGTGATGATGTGGTCAGGAGCCCCGTTTTTATCCTGTCGCCTTAGATTCTCATTATGTCTGATGATCATAGCCAGTTGATGAGTTAAATCATCCTGCAAAAGAGCAGAGAGTCAGAACGAACCACGGGGCTGCAGGTCGTAAGTTGAAAATGGCTTACCTCCCCAACTTATCAGAATTTCATGGAGTCGAAGTCCAATATGGAATAAAAAACTGAAGACAGGTGTCCTTAATTTAAAGAATACAACATGAAGAGGCTTGCCTCACTCCTGGATGAGGCATTCATCATCACAGAGGGCCTCACAGGAGGTGGAGGTATTGGAAGAACTTGAAGAATCAGCCAATCTGGACGAACATATGTTGGGTTCAAGCCTAACAATTCAGAGTCTTCGTCACTTATCCTCCTCAGAACATCTAAAACCTGAAAGACATCAAGTATCATTTCGACATTGGTCACAATGAAGTAGTAGGGTAAATAGGAGAAGGGTAACAAGCAGTTTGAGTCCAGAATTAGTTACTGTTTTTGCAGAAAGTATTTGTTTCCGTTCTACAGGTTCGGGAAGCTGTTCTTGGTCAAGATTTTTCTTCGTCTGAGCTTTGTATTCTGCAATCATATTCATGCCTTGAATAGTGATCTTGGGCTGCTGAGCACCACAACCACCATGACCCTTATTAATTGGCTCTTCGGAATCTAGATTTTGGACCTCAATTTCATCACCACCTTCACATTTCGCTTTGTTCTTGCAAGCATCCAGAATTTTCTTAAGCCTATGTTTTGGATTTCTTATTCTCAGTGCGTGCTTGAACTTCTGGTCCTCCTGCAGAACATTTGTAGTGTTGCATGGTTTTAGTTTTCTTCCAAGTAAAAATGAAACATCGTCTACTTTAATGAAAGAAAGCTCAAAGTGGGAATCAGATACCAGCTACTGTTTATTCAGGTGCTTAGTACTTCCATCTTGCAGCCTTAACTCTAAACTATTTAACTAAACAAAAATAATGGGCCAAATTTCTTCTCGGTTTGCCTTATCAAATATTTTAAACAAAACAACCCAGTTCACAAAAGCATGCTACAAAACACAAACAAAAAGGAGTCCTAATAATCAAACACACGACCAATCTTGTCAGAAACGGAGCTAATCATGGGAATAGACAAGCAGAGGATACCCAAAACACATGAAAAAGAAACAAAGAAAACCCAAGCCAGCAGAACTTCTCCATGATAAATCTGCAACTTGACAAACGAATTCTAGTGAACACATGAAAACTTGAATGAGACAAGGGTTATCTTCTCTGTGAAACATTTTCTCAACATACCTAGGGTTCCCATTCTTGACAATCCACCGTTTTACGACTCCAAAAAACACAAGTTTAGCTATTCTGAACAGCAGAGCGTTTCGCTTATGCAATTAATTGCTAGGCAAATAAAGTTGGCACACCAATAGTCGATGATCTAACAAAAATAAAATAGCCAAAGCCAAGTCTGATAGACGTTTGGGAAAGAGTATGTCTACCTATATTGAGGAGTGATTTCCTGCACATTAGCAAATTGGATCTTGGTAGAACACCTAATCTTCACTAGCAAGATATAGAATGGGCATTTTTGTACGAGGTGAACGGATTTCGTGTCCTATACTGCTTTACACACCTTAAAAAAATGCATATCAATAGTATCATAAGAGTGACCAACAGGATCATCAATCTGGATAGACCATATCATTCCAGCACACTAACCTATAAGATTCTCTAATACAAAGAAGGCTGTCATATGTTTCGAAAAGTTCTGTCGTTTAGAATGAACCTGGGAGATGGAACTTTTGACTTGGAATTTCAACAAGGACGCTCATCAAGAACACAAAGCAACTCATAAATCAGGTTTATACAAATGCAATCCGTACTGCACTATAAAAGGAAAACACAGAGCTAAACTGACCTAAAATTCAAGTAGTGTGAGGATATTTTCTTGTACCAACTGTACCTATAAACACAGTTCAAAAAAAAAAACTGTACCTATAGGCTATAAACACAGTTCTAATTTCTCAACTTTCTCTCAATGATTAACTGATATTCGTTAATTGCTACAATTTTTTTCCCTTTTTCATCCCAGCCTTATCCTATCAACTGATTCTGTTTTCACTTGAGACACTTCAGATTGATTTCTTACTATTTTTTCTCATATGCACTATCAATATGTAGGATAATCCCATCCAAAACTAAGGGGCTTGCACCCCATTGCTTTCTTGATATTTTCTAATTGTAAACTTATTATGAGAGAATGCAACAATTACAGTTTTTACTTCATAGTTCATAGCAAAAGAGGCATTCTGATAAATTGATTCATTTGACTATCTATTTTTGGCTTCATTGAAATTTTAAGCATCACCTTACCTAAGCCAAACAATTTTAGTCATCCAAAATTAGAATCCCAAATTTGTCTACACGTCTATACCATACATAGGTATGCAATATATGGACAGTGTGGGTGCAACACACCTCATCCGCTAGTAATTTGGAACAATTGAAGCAAACACAGCGCAGGATACCGAGCACGGTCTTCATAAACCCTATATGGAACATTGGTCTAGCAAGCTCAAGGTGGCCAAAATGCCCAGGGCATTCAGCCATGCTCCCCATGCAAGTCTCACACTTCATCCTTCGATCAATAGTGCCAAGACGCGGATCGCTCAGGCCACCTAACTTCGGCTTGCCCTTCTCCATTGTCTCACCGTGATGTATTTCCACCACCGACATTTGCCTCTGCACCAAAAACCAAACGACGTTCAATCATCTCCAGTTCAGAAATTCTAATGCTCTACTTTGAGAAATCAGCCAAGGCAAGAAACATATAAACCGCCAAAAATATGAACCAAATAAAGAACGTAAAAAGGAAAAAAAAAAAATATTGTGTAACTGAAAAGATTTATGACTCGCACAAATGTATCTCCACTATGTGTCGAACCAGTAGGTTTAGACTTACACAAATGTATCTCCACTACCTAATGAATGAACAAGAGTCTGGGTGGCTGATAATATGCATATAATAACAAATCAAAATTTCAATACATATTCACGCAAATTCGATAATAAGAGGCCTTTCTCGATTATCAATACACCTTTTAGACATCATCAACAGCGTAGGTTAGCATTTTCGAAATGAACACAGAATACCAGGTAGACTTTGTGAACTAACCGACCACGTCAAATCCGACATGATCAGCGAAGTAGAGTTTCAATCCAAAACCGGATGAAGCTTCACAAACACAGCACTACACTAGTACGTACTCAATTCGAAATCATACAACCCAGAATAGTCCATAAAACAAAACCGTATGTACAGAATCTCATCACAATCAAACGCCGGAAAAAACCAAACGCAGAAGAGAGACAAAGATGGTGGTCGTGAATTTACGATTTCGTCGGGGCTGAGAATGCCGAACTGGACTGCGGATGCTTTCTCGACATCAGCCGGAGAGTATGGAAACCGATCATCCATGGTAGCAAGTCGATTGGTTTAATCGCTCTAGGGTTTCAAATCCAGAACGGTTTCAAAAAAATTCTAAAACCTCAACTTTTTTAGCGGTAAAATCGATTCGTTCTTTTTCCGGTTTTGATTTGTTTTAAATTTTCAGTTATTCGTTTATGTTGTTTCCGGCGTACAATGGATCTGTGCGCGCGCTCTCTCCCTCTCTCTCATTTCTTTGGGAGGAAGGAGAGGCGAAATGATTTGAGAGAGAGGCATTGGAGGGGTATTTATAGCGGGAATGGCCGCATGAAACGCGTGTTGATCATTGATTTGACCTAGAAATCAAAGCCTTCGTTTGGTACCTAGGAAAAGGAAAGAAAGAAAATGAAAATAAAAAAAAAATTCTCTCCCATTGTTTGGGTTGAGAGGAAAAATAACTAAACTAAAAATTTTTCCTCTTAACTTTCCTTCTTTTTTGTTTCTCTATTTTTATTTTCCTTTCTTTTCCTGGATACCAAACAGAGCCTAAAGAGGAAGTCGGTTTGTTCGGGAAAAAAGAAGAAGACAAAATGACGTGGTTTTGACTGTACCCACTAAACCACAAAACACTCCATGATTCATTCAAAACGTGACTTTTCCCCAATGGAACAACTGGTCAGAGTGAGAAAAAACTTGGATGCAAATAGGATATGGGTGATATGTGATGCATTTTGACCGTCTAAAAATGCAACCGATAATCTGTATTAAAATGCATTTTTTGTTTTTTTTTTTTTTTTTTTTTTTATAATCTGGACGCCACTTTCAATCTGGATCGTCGGTTGCGTTGATGGACTATCCAGATGTGCCGAGAGAGTCTTAGCAGCCATTTGGCAAAATCTCCAATCATAGTAATTCTCTCCTTCTTCTGCTTTGGGCATTTATGTATTCCATGTTACTCAAATCCAATAAAATATTAATACCAATTGCTAAGTATCCTTTGACTAGGCCCGTTCCACTAACTTAAAAAGTCAAAAGCTAATTTATTGTGTTTTTCGAGACATGTTATCCCCTTACAATACATCACATAAAAAACCACAAAAAAACAATTCTCATATAAAAAACTGAAAAGCCAAAAAAACTAAGTTAGTCGCACACCCCATAAACTGAATGAGAATGGTGGTGGGTTTTGGGCGCAATGAGAGAAGGGAAAATAGGGTACGTAGATGAATAGAAGCAAGAGAGGAAGAAAAGAAAAGAAAAGAAAATTTGCTCCTCTTCAAAAAAAGAGAGGAAGAAATGATTTTCTCCCAGGAAATAAATCAAAACAAAACCCAGGTAGCTCGCCCTCTCTCCCTCTCTCTTTCATTTGAAACTCCACAACACCGAAACCGCATCGTTTTAGGCTTAGTTTTTCATTTGCTAAAATCTAACATTCCTCATTTGCTAAAATCAATACTTGATTTTATCAAATGTTAGATTTTAGCAAATGAAAAAGTAGATTTTAGCAGATAAAAAAGCAAAATGGTTTTGTCTTCTTTTTTTTTACCGTGTAACGGACAATCAAACGATGTCGTTTCATTGCCCCACCGTGCTATGCAAAGGCTGTACAACAGTGATACTGATACGCCCCATGTGCATTTTTCTCGTGCAATAATATTACCCCATTTATTAGAATATGAGTTATGGGTTGAATATAAATTAATAATATGCGAATTGAATATGAATTAATAATAACATCAATGGGTTGATATGGTTAATAATAGGCGGATTGAATTTAAGTTAATACTGTACTTAATAACATCGTGTTTGCAAATTACGAGTTCGACTTTTGACTTGGTACTAATAAACGAAGACGGCAAAACAAATTTCTGAAGACGGCAGCGACAAATATAGACTATGCTTTGATTTAAAAATTACTAAGGCTGGGTTTTCCAAAAGATAAAATCACCTGATTTTATCATCCATTCAACTCATTTGATAAAATGAGGTATTTGCTAAAATGAATTCACTGTAGATTAGGGGAGGACATAATATGAATTTACGAATTTGCTCATGACCCCAAAAAGAAAGTACAATCATTACTCATATATGGTGGGGCCTTAAAGAAAAGAAAGGGCAAAATGGTAAATGATGCATTTAGGTGGTGATTTAATCACACTTGAATTTTATCTAATGGGAAAGAAAGTGATTTTATCAAGTGCTTGATTTTATGGGAAATCCCATAAAATCTAACGGAAAACTCGGCCTAAAATGATTTAATTACATATTGCACCCCTTAAGTTGGGTTATCGTGTTGTGTAAGGTTACCAAGGATGGATGCGGGAATGCATGATTACATGATCAACTGCAACTATCCCACATTTTCAACTCTCGGCGGGTGGGTTTGCCATTTGATTTTATGGGAAATTCCATAAAATCAAAATAATGATTTTACGGGATTTCTCATTTTAGCACGTTGATTTTATGAGATTTCTCATAAAATCAACGTGCTAAAATGGGAAATCCCATAAAATCATTCAGGTGATTTTATGGGATTTCCCATAAAATCTTATGGGAAACCCAGCCTTTAACTCTAAAATCATTTAGAGTTTGTTTTCCATTTGATAAAATAAAAAATTCCTAAAATTTAACTCAGATTACATGATCAATTGCAACTCTCTCACATTTTCAACTTACCGATTTGACTTTAAAACTCTAAAATCATTAATCCAATCTAATCAAAACTCATCAACTTAGCCCAACTGTTAGTATAAAGTCACACACATAACCCAGGGCCGGCCTAAGGGTTTTGAGCGTCCTAGGCCTAGTCTAAAAAATGTGCCCTAATTTTTTTTCCTCATTCGGGTGCAATGCTAATCTCGAAGGGTGCAAAAATAATTCACTCCAGGTGCATCGTTGTTTTATTTAAAGAGCAATGATTATTTTTCCTCGTTCGGTTGCAATGCTATTCTCGAATGGTGATTAACTCAAGGTGCATTGTTGTTTTATTTAAAGAGCAATGGTTATTTTTCTTTATTCGGGTGCATTGCTAATCTCAAATGGTACAAAAATAATTCTTCTCGAGGTGCATCGTATGGATTTATGTATATATATCTCACTCGAGCTACATATCAAACAGACCCAAAATTGGGATAGATGTATCAAGATGGACTTGCAACTTTTCGGAGAGATCGAGAAACGTGTTGCAGATTCAATCAAAGGGTGAAGTTACTGTAAAATAATCATTGTTCGGCTTGGTCTGTATTGTAAATAATAGAGTCATTTCTAAAATTTTTTTAACAGGTTTAGGCCCTTTTACTAATATTGGGCCTTATTTTAAGATTGAGCCACAATAGTTTAGGCCTTCTTGTAATTAATATTGGGTCTTTTCTTATTTGGGTAAAAAAAGAGTCCTAGTTTAGCCAATTTTTAAAATATGTTGGAGTGCCCCAAATATTAACCCTTTTTGGAGTGCCCTAGGCCCAGGCATAACCTTTGGAACAAGCATGGATGACTATCTTAAGTTTTGTTTTAATTTTTGGTGTTCTTGTAACTGAAGTGATAAAAAAAAATGATGTTAAAGGCGAAAATAAATAGACTAATGCAATTTAATGCGGTTTGGTTCTCAATTATAAAAAAAAAAAAAAAAAAAGAGAGAGAGAAAAAGTTAATAATGTTGTTTTTATTTTATCCTTGTTTGTACTTCATCTGAGAGAAAATCATTCTACATTTCTAAATAAAGAACATAAACAAATTTGTTTCACAACCCCCACTAGAGGTATTGATGGGGTATAGATAAGCCTCATCATTCCGCTCGTTGACCCGTGGCCCGCCCGAAGCCCGCTAGGTCCACCGAGCTTTGCCCGGCCCGAGCCCGTCAAATGGGCGGGCTGAGCTCAACCCGACTTTTACATGGGCCGGGCTTGGGCCTAAAATTTTTAGCTCCAACCTGCCCGCGCCGCTCGACCATTGGCCCGCCCGTTAGCCTAACCCGCCGACCCGAGATATTAGCACGCCCGGAAGCCCGGTACACTAATACACCCGTATGTATGCATGGGAACAAAATTATTCTCATGTTTTCGGGCAAACCAAAATGCATTGTGGGCTGATTGAGTGCACTATTGTGCATGCTTCTCAAATGCATGGGATGCTCAGAAAACTGGGGTATCCAAACTTTATTCTTATTATATGCAAGTTGTGTTGCTTTTTGCAAGTAAAGTATGCATTTTATTAATGCACAATGCGAGTCTAAAACCGACTTGGTTTGCCAACTTTTGTACTACAAGTGTTTCCATACCTCACCAGACACTGGGTAGAGGAATGTTTAAAAGCATTGGGTATTTGACATGTTGTAGGTCACTGTGTTGCTTTTTGATCCTTCTTTTATTTTTTTCAATCCATCGGAAAAACAAATCCTTCTTATTTCAGTAAGGGAAAAAAAAAACCCATTAATTTTGGCTCAAAAAAATTAATATGCAATAAACATTTTAGCCCACCAAATAGCCCAGCCCACCCAAAGACTGGCCCGCCCTCACGCTCGACTAGGATAAGCCAGTGGGACGGGCCTGGGCTTCATCTTTTGAGAGATAGCCCGACCCGCTAAAAAGAAAAAACCCGCTAAGCCCGGCCCATGGGCGGGCTTGGGCTGGAAGTTCGCGGGCTGGCCCGGCCCAATGATGACCCTTAGGTATAGACGGGCCACGAGGCCTACTTACACGTCTGCACAAATGATCAGAATTGTTCAAGAATTTTAAAAGTGGCCCCGCGAAATCAACTCAAAATATACTTGGGTGTATTGGACCAACTAGTTGCAGGTATCTTTTTGAGCTGATTTCTTGTGGGACCACTTGAAAAAATATTTTAAAATTTTTGCCCTGTGGCCCGTCTGTACCCCATTGGTACAATTCCTATTAGTTCCCTTGGGATTTTCGTTTATTTCATGCCTCTTTAACGATTATATGTAATTTTATACTAGCGGCTGGGTCAAGTTGACGGGTTTAGATAGATTAGGGTAGTCGATTAGTATAAGAGAAAAATTTTGGTGCCGAGAGGGCAACATCCGACGTGGTATCCCTTTGGGACATCTGGGCCGTCTAAAAGTGTATTCGACAGTCCGAATTAAAACACTCTCTCACCTCACTCTCTCAACAAATTCGAACCGAAATCAATACACTTTTGGATGATCCAAATGTGCTGAAGGGCACCACCCTATTTGCACCCAAGTTTTTCTCCGATTAGGTTCCTTGTTGAGGGGAATAACTTGAAAAAAAGAAGTGAGATAGTTAAGGGGTTCGATATGTAATTAAGACTTAAAAAATCCCCTTTGTTATTTAAGACCAAAACCTCCCACCTCCCCCTCTTCATCCTCATCTCTCTCTTCTGAGTTAACAATGGCATCAATCTACAACTGCGGCGAATGCGGGACAAACCTCAACCTCCACACCACCCAACTCTTCCCACCGGACTTCTACTTCGAGGCCGGCAACAAGGACTCTCTTTCCTTCGCTGCCGTCGACGCCACCAAATTCAATTTCGAGAAAGAAGACAAGATCATGCCCTTTTTCGAAACCCTCAATTACTGGGGTATTCAGAGGAAGAGGACCAAGATCAACTGCAATAGCTGTGGCCGCCACCTCGGTTATGTGTACGATGATGGCCCTCCTTTGACGAATAGTCGTGGGCAGTTTGGTATGGGACCTAGTCAAGTCATACCCAGGGCTCCTAGGTATCGGTTCAAGACTAAGGCTCTTCGGATTACAAATGAAACTTGATAAATTTCGTATATCTGTTATGGGTTTAATGGGTTTGTTTTTGGTTAAGAGGATTTAGTGGGTCTTGGGCATGGTCGGATTTAACTTGGGTTCGGGTGTTCTTGTTGTGTAGTTTTTCAATTGTCTTATGTGTCCGTAACTATCCGATGCATGTTGGTCCTACATTTACATGGGGAGTCCACATGTATTAAAACATTTGTGTTGGAATCTATACACTTCCATCTGTGTACGTATCGTTTTTGTTTTTAGTTTGATGTGCGTTGTAATGAAACTTTGAAATATAGAAATTACAGTGACGTTTTCTCCATGTATTGTTTATCATATGGAATATAAAGTGCTTTTGGCTCCTGGCTGTGCTAATTTATTTCTTTTGCTGTTGAGATTTTCTGGAGATAAACTTGATTTTTTTATGCAAATTGGCAGGGTTAATTGTGGTTTATGCATATAGTTATGTTCAAGAACATCTTTTATAGAAATTAAAGAGATTATAGTGGCGTTTATCCCATGTTATTATATGCGATGTATGATGTATAAAATAAAAGTGCGTTCGCACATGGTTGTGCATTTGTGCAAATTTATTACTCCCTTTGGGTGTTGGGACTTCCAATTTTCTGGAGATGCAATGCTATGTCTTACAAATTCATTCCGCTGATTGTGGTTTATGTGCGTGTTTATGTTCAAAGCAACTAATCCATCACCAAATGTTGAAGGTGGAGTTGATTTTCATGGTTTTAGAAGTCACTGGTTGAGATGTTCAAAACTTGAATGCCATTTGGAGATAATTGAACCATTTTTCCCATAGGACGGTCAAATGTGATGCATGCATTCAAACAAGTTAATCAAGTTTTTGGTTATGTCGTATAGCTTAATTGAGAATCATCCATCAAGTTATAGAGGAAATGTTGCCTGTGAATCTGCGATAAGTAGACTTAATTCTGCTACTACAGTTGACGTGATGAAATGGTGGCTGTGACTTTTCTAGGTAGAACAGTATTGGTTTGAGACATGATACAGAGTTTGTGATCTTCTTGTCAGGGATTCCAGAAATTTAATTTTCTTTGTACTGATTAGTTACTACTTACTAGTGTGGCTTTCATTGGGTTAGGGTGAACATCTGGTATTCCAGGGTCCACCATATGTAAAATGTTATGAAGTATGGATGTGGGAATGCATGCTTACAGAACGAACACGCATGGTACGACACTGCTGGCTGGATTGCCGAAATTTTTGTCCTTTTTTGTTCTTAGTTCTGACAAGTCAGCTTGCTTGTACAAGGGATCCACGGGTGATCTAGCAAAACTATTTCTGTGCAATGCACGCAGAGTGGCTTAAGCATGGGATGCGAGTCAATTGTTTTGCGCCTTCTTGCCAGAATCTTTGCGGTTGTATACGTTTTGGCAATGAGGTCTTGCTTCTGCTTGGTATGCGATGCTTCACTTGAGTAATTTCAGGATACTTTTTAGCTTTCTTTTTGGTTCAATCACCAAATTAATCAGCCTAAGAGGAAAGAGCTTATAAGGACGGCAGTACCTTTTTCCTTGTTATTTTGCATGTTCTGGTCTTTTAATTTTACTGTTTCTTAATTAGTCTGGTTGCCCTTGAACTAGGATCTTGAGCAGTACTTCTGGGAGATTAGTCGGATGTTACCCAAATGCTGCGTGAAGAACAGAAGAAAGAAAGAAAGCTCAGTCTCCCAAGTATTTGTCTTAAAACTGGATAGCTCTGGTACTCAGGTTGCAGGATTTGATTTCAGGGCACGTTTCTTGAAAGTTGGAAGCTGTGGTTTATGTCTTTTCCAATTATGACTGAAGAATTTGTAATGTTTATATAAATAAACTTCCACTGTAAAAAGGCAACTCCTTTCTTTTCATAACTCAAGTATCCGGGGCATCTTTCGCGCACCTCGACTAATCTCGAGAGCGGGGAGCCCAATCCCACTAGGGAGCCGAAAAAGGAAACTCCTTTCTGCTTCATGATTGATTTCAAAACAAGAGTTTGATTTAGTTGTCAGTTCATAAAGATTGTATCCATATCTGGATCCTTCCCCTCCTGATTATGTCTTCTGGATTAGTCCTTACAACTACCAGTCAGACTCCCCTTTTTCTTGACATATTCACATTTGACCTAGATGCAACACAGAAAGTGAAATTCCACCAAACGGTTTGTGAAACAAGGTCAGGTCCAACCCATTAGTCATTTTGTGAAAGTTAGGTAGGATTAGCAGCTCCATACAAATAGTGATGATCAGTGTAGACAACCCATCACTTGAGAATTACCCCCCAAAAAAACCCATCACTTGAGACTTGATCTTTAACAGAGACAACAAAGTGAACTGGGCCGGAGATAATGAAGCAAATGGAGGTGGGCACTGATGGTGGTACAGCACGAGCCGCTCCTCCACCGCCGCCACCTCCACCGCTGCCGAATATCTGGGCCAAAACAAAGCCAGGGTCTACAGTTAGTGTGACGAAGCAAGAGATTGCGAAGTTTTGGAGGCAGAAACGCATAGAGGAGGAAGATCATCTCCTTTCTGCTATTAAAGCTGCAGCACGTATCAGGGCACAAAAACTCACGGTAAGGTTTAGTTATGATTCTTTCTTTTGTATATTTAACGCTTGTTCAGTGACTAGAATTTGATTGATTGGATTGATTCATCGATGAGCCTTCCAGTGAACTGCATAGAAATATTTGTGCCTCTATTTTGGTCCGTGTCATGCTATTTCTTTTATTTTGTTGTTCAGTTTCTCCATAGGTAGCCTCAGGAGGTTGTGAATTACTATATTTTCAAAGGAGGTGTCAACGTTGCACTATCAGTTTGAACCTAAAATCTCCCAACACTTGAGTGCTGGTGCATGACCGTTGGGCTAGAAGCCCAAATCTCTTGTCCGGGGATTTTTGCCAGGTCGAGAAATGAATTCCTCCATCTCTATGGTGCTTCACTAATGAAGTGTCTTTTTCCCCCGAGCCAAGAAACAATGTACTACTTATTTTATTTGGACGGACCGGGACCGGGACCGGGACCGGGACCGGGACCGGGAACGGGAACGGGACCGGGAACGGGAATTGGAACTTAAACCCTGGAATTGATGAGCTAGGGAGAAAGTTACTGTTCAATTTAACATATCTAATGGGTGTGTAACTTGCGTTAGGAAGCACTCATGATGAGTTGAATATGATGCATTGTCAATATTTTCTTAGTTTAGGCAGGAAAAAAATTTAAATAGAATTCTCGTATTGGCCAATTGTGTACCTGATAGTTGTCATTAGGATTAAATATTAAGTGGATAAGAGCTTACTCTGTTGGGTCAGATCGGAGGAAAATCTTCAAAAGATGATCATGTAAAGATTTAGTATAACTAAACAATGAACCAAGGCCGGCCTGACATATCGGGAGCCTAAGGCAAAGTTTGAAAATGGGGTCCTTGTATATTAAAATAGAAAATAGATAAATGAACTTTTCAGCTGATCATTGAATATGTGGAAATGGGAACCGATTAGGGTTATTGGGATGAGGGTCAATCCAAAGTTCTGTATTCTTTTTTACTGATTTGTCGGTCTTAAAAATTAGTTGACCCGGTTGCCAAATTCTACTATAATAACACGTTGTATTGGGACTGGAGGTGGGCGGTTGCCCTTGCTCCTCAGCCCCTTGGTTCATTGGAAACAGCCTTTTAACTGGGTTGTTGAAATGTAACACTGTTTAACATTAGATTTCTCCATGACAGGAGGAAGACTACATGCTCTTCGAAGAGTCACTGAAGGAGTATCAAGAAGGTAAGGAAGATGGTGCCACCGCTGCCACCACCAACTCCAACTCCAGCAAAACGGATGAGAGTAGCAAAGAGCTACGTGTCGGAATAAAGGACTGGTAACTTCGACGCTACTCCATAAGTTACAATGTGATACATAGATGTATGCATTATGCATACTTCCAAAATGATGATATGGGTAATTTTTGTTCACACAAGATTTGTTCAATCAACAATTGCAGGTGGACAAAGAGCAAGTATGCATACTTGAACCAACCAGCCATTGAGTCGATGGATCCACCCAAATGCCGAACCTCAGCTTACATTCCAAATTTTTGCAACTACAAAGCCTGCTCCGCCACCAACCGCCTCATTTGGCATCTTTTAGATTGTTTGGACAACTCAATTTAATTCAAATTATTATTCTTGTGGGTGTGCTGAGATCTGTTTCCCGAACATGTATTTGCAGAAGTCCACATTTTCTAGTTCGTTGTGTTTTCTTTGATTCTTGGTGAGTCAGGCTTTGCTGAAGTTCTCTAGTACTATACGTTTGTAGGATTCTGTAAATGATCTCTGAAATGGATTGGGATTTTTGTTGTAGCTTATAGGCCATTTCTTGAGTGTATTAGAATGCGTACATCATGTAATAATGTGCAAATAGCCAAGTATAACAAAACGTTAACGATTGCTCTTATGACATTCCTTGCTATAGCTGCTCAACCTACTAGTCTGGTCTCTACTCCCCTCGGACCCCTCCCCTCCCTCTCACTTTATCCATCTGCATAAATTCATATTTCTCACATCTGGGGGGAATCAAAATTACAGTGTTAGGAACTTTCTCAAAATAACTTGGGTACATGACCACACGGATGTCCGTATTAGTTATGTATACGTTGCGCATGATGGATAAAACCGTAAAAGCGAACAATAACCGCTGTGTGTGTATGTGGGTGTATATCTTGATCTGCCATTCCTTGGTTAGTGTGGGGCGGTAGAATAACCGGTGTGAATTTAGTAGGGCCTCCGGCTCGGTTCTGGATTTGATGACTAGCTTCTTTGACCTAGCTTGCATAGCAAGAACCCATCGTTAGTGCCTAACCAATCGAAGTTGACAAGGAATGCACTAGGTTTTCTCGCTCTAAAGAAACTAATAGGAGTACTTCAAAAAAGATGGTTATCTCGCTCTAAAGAACACAATAACCAATCAGGAGGTTTAGATTTTAAGTCTTCACACTAGAACCTCTTAGCCGATCTCCGAGCAAACTAAAAAACTCTCGATCCTTCTTGCACCACTAAGCCCAAATCTTGTCAGCTTGTCGGCCATCATATTCGCCGATCTCCGAGCAAACTGAAAAAAACAACTCTCGAATCTTCTTACACCCTGCCTACTATATCTTGACCATCACTTCTACGCTTATTAGACTTGTACCTTCTTACACTCCGCCTACTATCTTCAACCATCACTTCTACGCTTATAGGACTTGTTAGAGACTTAGAGCCACAAATAAAAAAAAAATACGGCACCCAAAGTAGCGAGATCAGCAAGTCAATAGATCTGATTTGTCATTGGACCGCTACTATCATCACTTTCCTTTGTCAGAGAACCATAACCACCACCACTGTTAGAATCCGAACCTGCACCCCATTGATAAAAGGAATGCCGATAGAAAAAACTCTAACTGAAAAATACTACTCCAGAAGTTATTTAAGCGATAGAAGCCGAGCGTATGAATCAGGCTTACGAACCACATGGTCCACATCCATCCAGCTCAGGCGCAATAAGGTACCGGAAGAAAGTTCCACAGAACCTTCACATGTGGACTTCTACAACAAAAAGTTGACTTGGGATTTAAGGAGACTACAAAAATTTCACATTGTTTAGAATTATGGCCGTGTGATGATCCAACTTTGCTATTGAATTATGGATTTGGGCACAACCTCACCGTTAGGACAACATGAATATAATAGACAAAACCACACCTTCACCAGCATGGGGGAAGACGTTCCAACATAATAAAAAAACAGATGAGGGCAAAACCTAAAAAAGGAAAAAAGAAATCATATTTCTCATTAAGTACGTAAAATGGTCGGGAAATCTTGAAATACTGAGATATGTGGGGCGCAATTCCTTTTTGTAACCAAATAAATACTCACTTTCAATGTTTCGTTTGTCAATTGGATGTTGAGAAGTGCTTGATCGAATCATCGGGTACTTAATTCAAAGTTATAAATCAAAACTCGAAACCAAGATAATTTTTTTTTTTTTTGGTAACTAATTTTTATTGAACAAAACCAGCATACGGGTGCATAGGGGCATATCCCCCAGTGCAAACAACAAATTGGATAAACCAGAGGTAACTAGAGCAAACCAACATCTGGGCAAAAACTAATCATATTGCAAAAAACTAAAGAACAACAAAGGGGAATAAGCCACCAAGCTGATTTTTTTTAAGAATTACTGTATTTGTATTTTAAATTCAGCCTTTATAAATAAATAGTTTCGAGTATACGAATGAGACCTAATACAAGTATCATACAAATTATAATACAAAGTCTATCACATAAGCCACTTGAGTGAGTGAATAAAATTGCACCATGTAAACTTGAGGATGACCTACTGCACAAACTATCTAAGGAAATGTTTTTGAAAAAAAAAAACAATGCTATAAGAAAGTATAAAAGGAGAAAATAGAAATGAAAAAGAACAGTACTATAGATGCAGACGGATACAAATGTGTTTGAAATTATCCGATGCAAGTGAATCTCACAAGTTTAATATAAGACCACAGATAAATTGAGCATATAGGGCCTGGTCCTATACGGAGCTATGTTATGATTTTAATTGGGCCTGCCTCTACTATTGGACAATGAGACTGGTCCCAACATTCATTGAGGCATACGTGTGTTATCTAATTAGCCATCCGCTATTGGACAATGAAACTAATCTCAGCATTGGTTGAGGTTTGCGTAAACTGATCCTAATAATTGGTATCTGAATAATAGAAAAAAATGGATATGTTCAGAGGGTGTTTGAGAGTCTACTTTCAGTTTTTCATTTTTAATTTTTTGGCTTTTTGATTTTTTAGATTATGGCCAGAATGACTTTTGAATCTGGGATGAGTGTTTGAGAGAAATGTGCAGAATGCATTTTGGGAGAGAGAGAGGTGAGAGAAACCCAGAAGTAGAAATTGAAAAGGAGAGGTCTGCCTCTTTTTGCTTTCTTGTTTCTATAGCCAGAAATGAAGAAACAGTTTTTGAGAGAAACCATTTTCCACTTTGTTGCCAAACGCCCAAAAACCGAAAAGGAGAATGCAAAAAATAGAAAAGTTGGCGCCCAAACAGAGCCTCACTTGGGTCCAAGTTCCTAACTCCAACTGCCCATAGTATTTACCACCGGGGTTGGTGGCCCAGTGGTGGAGGCATTCACCTTACGCAGCTTTGTCCCAGGTTTGACTCCTGAAAGAGTTAAAGAACTGTTCTTGGGCTCTGCTGGGGGGTGTGATGCACTCCACTGGTGCCCTGGTGGTGGGTCCCTTCCTATGAATTGGGTTAAATTTGGCCGTCAACCGGCGACCCTAAGGCCAGGGCCTCAGGTGCAGTGAAGTCTCCGCAAGAGCACCTTTTTTTGCAGTTCAAAAAAAATAAAAAAAAAACTGCCCATAGTATTTTTGCACCATTGGACGCGTAAATACAGGCGGCAATTGGGAGAATATAAATTTGCTCAAAAGCCCATCGTATTCTCACGACACTTTTGCCACGACTCCTCTCAAACATCGACGACTATCCGAGGAAGAAACTGCGTTACTCTCTCTCTCTCTCTCTCTCTCTCAGATCTTGTTTGGATTGAACTCAAATTCATTTGTGGGTTTCCAATTCTGTCTTCAACCCATCAACGACTACAACAATGGCGGCAAAGGGGCGGAATTACTCGCGCCAATTGCCTCGTAAATCCTCCTCCTCCTCCTCGCCAACAGTCATTTTCGCTCTCCTTATCACCTGTTCCTTCCTCATTTTCATCCTTTTATCCCTAAAAGTCATCTTGATTCCCAGCGCTTCTCGTGCTTCTCATCACAAGGCCCGCGATCTCACATCACTCGTTCACAAGACTGTCGACAGGTACTTTTGTCTTGTGAATCGAACTCGCGATTTTGCAATTCGGTCGATTTTTTTATGTGATCTGATTGTGATTTGGTTTAATTTGTTGGGAATTTCGTGTGCAGGAGTGATGTTGATGGGAGAGGAGATCAGTGGATTGAAGTCATCTCTTGGGAGCCAAGAGCTTTCGTGTACCACAATTTCTTGGTCAGGTTTCAGAAGTTTTCCTTTTAACTTGTTCTGTTTCTCTGAATGATCCCCAAAATGCTGTGGGTACCCACGAATCGGAGCCAACCCGTGCCTGGGCCCATCTCGGGCGTTCAGATAATACTCCATGAGACTTCCATTTTGTTCAGAATAATACTTTCTTGTGCTCTGTAAAAATTCAGCTCATTCAGACAGGATAAGTGCTCGACAAATTCTTTCAAATTTTGTTTAGAATTCCATCCATTGGATTGATCGAGCCCTTAAAGGATATCGGAATGAACTTAATTTTTGTTGGACACATTGAAAATTATTCTGAACAAAATAAACGCTTTGGATTATCGGAGACCCAAGGTGGGCCCCATATAAGGGGTCGATACCCAATAGGTAGCGTAGTTGGATACGTATTCTTCCCTTTGACTAATGCGTGAAAAATCTTGTGATTAACTGGGGAGAAATGGAAAATACCCTTTCTTTTCTTGTGACATGCTACACCAAATGGACTCATAGTACTCTCTGGTTTTTGCATGATTTGATTTTCTCGATTTGGGTGAAATCTTGTAAAAATACTGAATCTGGATTACTCATAAGGTAAGTTGGGACTTTATTTAGTCATATCATGTGGTAAAATGAGCAAACTCATTTGCTGGTATAGTAGTCCAGAAGAGGAGACTGTTTTCTGGGACAAGAAAGCAATAGATTCGACCAAATTTTTTTAAAAATTTCCATATACTAGTGTGCATAATGTGACCAAAAAATACAAAGAAAATATAAAATGTTACAGTTGTTCTTGGTGAATTTTTATATTTTGAACCTAGCAAGATCAAAGCTGAGCATAAAAATACTCATATTTTTTTTTTGTAGGAAATTATGTGGGGAATAGTTTTGCACGGATCTTTTTAAACACATGCTCTTGTTTATGGAGATAAGAGTTGATTGTCGTTCTGAGAGAAGCTGCACGATAAAGAAACCAATAGAAACTTTTTTCTCTCTCTATTTGTCATTAAAATGTGTTCCTTATTTTGAACTAAGTATCAAGTGTTCAATTTTGAACAAGCCTGGATTGCTTGGTGTTTTGTTATAGAGTAGTATAAGACTAAGTCTTCAAACAAAGTCTGAGGTAAAATTACTACATGTAATAAGGCTTGGTGTTTTGTTTATAGTATAGGACTGTCTTCAAACAAATAGGAGATAAAATTACTACATGTAATATAGCTCGGTGTTTTGTTTATAATGTAGGACTCTGTCTTCAAACAAATCTGAGATAAAAATACTACATATAATATAACAACAAAATCAAGAAAAATAGGCTTGTTAAATTGACCACATTTTCCTATATGTGGAGCCGCCTATGATTGGGCTTTAATTGGGGTGGGGGAGTTGTTTCCCTCAGTGAAAGTCGGCATTATTAGTTGTAGTTAGTGATATTTGAACCCCTACCAAATGCATAGGAGTACATGGTGCCTACCATTCCACTTACCTTTAATTTGGGTTGGTCAAAGTGGATTGGTTTGTGGGCTAATTTTTTGGGTGGATGTTCATTTAATTTTGGATTTGGTGTTCATTCATATTTGAGCTAGGTGTTCAAAATGGACGTACCTAAGAATGTTACATGTATTATAAGTATAAAAAAAAATTGGGATGGTTATGTGACCATCCTTGGCTGGCTCTACGCCAGTGGACCTGGGCAGTAGCGGACGCATGATTGCCATTTTTGCCTAATTTGCGGGGGCCACTCTTCAGTAATTTTACAAAAAAATCTCAAAGTGTACTAAAAATATGTAGAAAATTGGGAGGAGTGCAGGGGCCAAACACCCCCCTTGCCCCTGGACCTGGGAATACCGAGCAGTTTTTTTTTTTTTTTTAATCGGAATATCTAGCAGCTTGCCATCTTGGTGTGTATCTATAGATATTTTAAGGGTTCAAAAAATTGTACATTTTTTCTGCGGTACTTCCACCATTGAATTCTGTTTTTTTATTTTTGGTATCTGCAACTAGTGTCTTTTGTGATAATTATTTGGAGAAATACTCTATATCACGTGCTAATTACACAGATCAGTTATGTACATACGATTGTAACTGTTATCGTACAGATATCTTTGGGCGGGGGAAAAGGATGTTGGGGTTTTGGTTTTGATTTGTTTTATTCTCTCTATTTTTTGCCTGATGGAGGTTTCAATTAGATGCCTTCTGAATCTTCATTCCGTTTCTGTTGTGCAGTCTAAGCATGAATGTGAATACCTAATTAATCTTGCGAAGCCTCATATGGAAAAGTCATCTGTTGTAGATAGCACAACTGGCCAGAGTAAAGATAGTAGGTGTGCTTTTTCTGCCTCATCGCTTGGAAATTTTAAGTTCCTTTTTCCGATTGAGCTTACTCCTCCAGTTATTGATTGCTTTTGGCATACATGTACATGGAGACCATTGAGTTTTCCTCTCTTATTTCTTTCCTTTCATACAGGGTACGTACAAGCTCTGGAACATTTTTGGCTAGGGGGCGTGATAAAATAGTCCGTACCATTGAGAAAAGAATTGCAGATTTCACCTTCATCCCTGTAGGTATGTGGCTGTGGAACCACTCATTAATCGCTTTGGTGTAATGAAGAGCATTCTGCTTGGATTTTACTAAGAAGAGTTTGGATAATGAAGTTAGAAGGTTCTGATATCATAAAAATTGCTTTCATCTATTAGGCCTTTCATCACTCAATCCATTGATAGTCTGTTGGTGACTGCAATAGAAATTTTTTATTCTGGTCACTGATATGGTTTAACTCGTTTACTCTTGGTGCGAGCCCTATAGCATAAATTTTTTACACTAGAGTCATTTTCTGCAAGTCCTATTTCGAAATTTGGTACAAATGGGGTCTGAATACTAATCAAATGATTGAACCCGACTTTCTCTTTTTCTCTTCAGATTGATAGAAGACTTCCTTGTCCTTGTTCACCTTCTGAGTTGTTGGTTGGTTATATCAAAATTTATGCTGACCTTGCTGGTGAAATAATTCAGTTTTGATTGGTTACTAGTAGCTTTGCATACTTTTTTTTTTTTGAGAAGGTAGCTTTGGTCACTAGTAGCTTTGCATACTCAACATCATTGGGTTTATTAGCATTTGACACTAGGGCAAGTTAGATACTTTTCACGAACAAAAGGAACAGTAGGGTACTTTTTTTCCGAAAGGAATACAGAAAGGATAGTAGGGTACTTGGAATCTGGTCTATGTCCCCAGTACTGTTGTTGGCAGTACACCTGAGCAAGGTTCTGACAACCATTCTACTACTGGATATAGAAATTCTTAGACCAGTTTGATTTCCTTTCAGCTGAGTGTTCCCATAAGACTTCCTTAGTTCCTCACTTAATGCGTAAGCTGTAATTGCTATGCATTGTTCTACAATCATCTGTATTAATGTATTTAGTGCTGTGATTCCTGTGGTTTACAGAGCATGGGGAAGGGCTTCAAATTCTGCACTATGAGGTGGGCCAAAAATACGAGCCTCACTTTGACTACTTTCTCGATGAGTTTAATACTAAGAATGGGGGTCAGCGCATTGCTACTGTTCTAATGTACCTGTAAGTAATGTATATAAACCATCTTTCTGCGTAAACTGCTTTGTGTTTCTTGTAGGGTCCTCTAATTCTTTGGGTCACTTCTTTCATTGGCACAGCTCGGATGTAGAAGAAGGGGGTGAGACAGTATTCCCTTCTGCCAAAGGAAATGTTAGTGCTGTACCTTGGTGGAATGAGCTATCTCAATGTGGGAAAGAGGGACTCTCTGTTAAACCGAAGATGGGTGATGCTTTGCTTTTCTGGAGCATGAAGCCTGATGCAACTTTGGATCCTTCAAGTCTGCACGGTTAGTTATTTGCATTTGATTAGATTTAGAATGTTCTAATATAGATATCTGTAGTTGGTGACTTCCAATCGCTCTGTGTCGACAAGATGAGACTGGTATTTGGGGGTTATGGCATGCCGCCGTTCACATGCCCAGAGTCGTGCAATTTTTATATATGATGCTAACCTATTTTGGCCTTTCAAGCCACTTTGATTTAATTTGTCGTCCTTATTTGATTTTTGTTTGCGTGCGTTAGTCTTGTATCAAATTTTTGTATATTATTGGTTTATCTCGACTAGAGGAATCAAAAAAGTAAAAATTATGATTAAAACTCTCAATTTTTTGAATAAAACCGAAAATAAGTTTAAAAATGTCTTTTTTGACTTATTTTTTTCTTTATTCAAAAAAATTTGAGCCTTGATCATAATTTTTTACTTTTTTGATTCATCTTGTTGAGACAAACCAATAATACACAAAAAAATTGATGGAAAACTAACAAACGAGAAAAAAATCAAATAAAGACGAAAAGATAAATCAGGTGACTTATGAGTCCAAAATTATACAGATTCTGCATATGACTTAGCTGGAGTAAATCATTTTAGTTGTAAAACCCTGTGCTCCAGTTAGTATTCTTGAACAGCTTGAAATCTGCCCCTTTTCCTTTACTTATATACTAAAACTTTCTTTGAATTCTTTTAGGTGGCTGTCCTGTTATAAAAGGGAATAAGTGGTCTTCAACAAAATGGATGCGCGTCGGTGAATACAAGGCTTAATTTGCAAAATACAATTGGTAATATCCAAGATGAGGTGATTCGAATCCTCTAATTTCACCAACCGTTACGAGGTTTTTTCAGTAACTTGTTTGCTTGTTTTTTGGCTCTTTTTTTCCTGTTTGGCAGGTATACGAATGACCATCTTTGTAACATATGGCGATACGGGCACTCCGGCGTAGAGTCTGATAAACATTGTACCTTTTCCCATGATTCATCCCATCAGTTTTGATTTAGAGTTGGTTTTTTTTTTTAATTGATTTTCTTTTTTTGGTATTTAGCTAAGTTATTTTTCTGTTAAGAAATGTAGCTAAAGTGAGGAATAAAAAGTGGGGTTCTCAGGCCACTTTAAAGCATCAAATGAAGATTTTACTGAAAGCTATATTTACTGATTACACACACACACACGCGCGCGCCCCGGTTGTGGACAGGTATCAACATAACACTAAACTTACTGCAGGTAGTTACAAACCGATGAACCGAGTTGACTCCAAATTTAGAACTGAGTTTGGCATGTAATTACATATATTGTTCTTTTCAAAGTGGTGCCCTGCTTTTGGAAGATTATGATCCATTACCGCTTCGCATCGACTAACAAGTTTCTGATAACATAATGCAGAATACCTCCATGATTGAAATAAGCCAGTTCGACCTGTAACAAGCTTCCCCTAAGTAAGCAGAGGAAGAAATGAATTGCCATCTGATAGTAGACACACATGCGCAAGGTAGATAGAAAGTACAAATGAAATCCGTTAGTTCTGAAATTTAAGTACAATTGAAATCCGTTAGTTCTGAAATTTTGGCTGTAACGCCCTTGAGAGAATAATGTTGTGGTAATTTCAATCAGAAACTATCTTTACCGTGGCGCATAACTCAAAAAATGGCACAGGAACATGTTTCTAGTGGAATTTCAGTATAAAGTTTATGTTTTCGCATCATTTTCCTTCTTAATAACCAAACCTTCCTAAGACCAAGAGTAGAGTTTGTTCGTACCGCAGTATCAAATCGCAGTGTACATGTGAATGACTTCCCATTGTCTGCTGAAACAGAAATGTCTTGTCCGGGTCTTATCTCACTCACGCTACTTGGGAGGTCGATGGTGTAGCGTTCATGGCCAGTTAATCCAAGAGTCTCAGCATCCTCCCCATCTTTAAAGCATAGTGGAATGATACCCATGCCCACCAGATTGCTCCTGTGAGTGCTTTCAAAGCTCTTGGCTATAACTGCTTTCACCCCCGGATCAAAGTAAGAAATTAAGGTGTTACTGAGAACTTTAATAACTGCTAAATCGAAGGAATTAAATGCAATGGTGATATAGACGGGCACCAGGAGCATTGGACCCTTGGCAGCCCAGTCCCGAGAACTTCCAGTCCCATATTCAGCTCCGGCCAAAATAATGGTATCATGGCCCTCACTCTTGTATCTCTGTTCAGATTCAAAACAAGTAGTATTATAGACAGAATTTAACAAGAATGAAAAAGCTCATTGAGGAATGCCTTCCAACTATATCAACCAGAGATTCAAATTAGCTAAATTTAAAGTAACTATCGACGCAATCTTTACATCTACAAATTATGGTCATTTTCTTTTTAGTTGTTCAGCCACTATCATCCACGGGTTGGTTGGTTGTTGCAGCTTGTAAAACTTAGTTGCAGGAAACGTCCACTTTGGAGCCGCTCCCGTACGAGAAACGCGATTCCGCGTTTCTTACACAGAAACGCGACGGGAGCGCGTTCCTCTTGAGATGGGATCGCGCTCCTGAGGGAGATGG